>JAQGBM010000694.1:0-12665 GCA_034698405.1 Symphylella vulgaris | reverse complement strand
CCTCCAGTGGCCCAGTACACCAGGTGCAGGTTTTATTTTTGTTATTATTAATTTATTGGTTATTATATGGACAGTGCTACGCCTAGGCTATATGATAGATGAAAACAGTTAAATCATAAAAATGGTCAAGCTTTTTTTATATTTCAACACGGGCTATAAGCTTATAGTCTAGTTCTAAAGTTAACACAGTCATTCAAATTATAAACTGTTAACAATATCCAGCTATTTACTAGGACTCTACTATTTACTAGCCTACCCGAATCATTACTCCAAGCCATGCTCCAAGATTATGTGGCTAGTAAAAACAAAACACGAAAGAAGTTACCGTAGGTAAAATTTTCGGTTAAAAAGAAAATATAAATGCATTAATTATAATAATGCAAAAAAAAAAAAACAGTTTTCAGAAAAAAGCTGGAATGCTGTCAATATGGCTACTGGCGTAGGCCTACCCTAGTAGGCTAGCACATAATTATAGCCTTAGAAATCTGTATCCCACTGTCTAATTTATTTTGCGAAAATGGTTTAAAAGGTAAGAATTCCGAGCTTATGACGAGATCCTTACTTTCGGAAACTCCTGAAGTGAAATCGTACCCAACAATAATTATTTGTATCCGAACAACTCGTACTCAAGCAATACTTCGTACGTCCCCGGATATTTCGTCTCCAAAATTTCGTATCCAGAAGATCAGTTCAACTTGTACCGTACCCCAAAAACTAAATGTTGGGAACGTAGGCTATTGTTCAGAGGGTCAATAATACTGTTCGGGTACGAGTTGTTGCCCAGGAACGAGTTTATGCGAACGAATTGTCCGCAATCTCTCCTACCCATGCTAATAAATATGGCCCGGTAAAATAGCCTTCCCCACTTTCCTTGGCTTTGGACCAAGCGCTTGCATAAATATCTCCCCGAGCGGCCATTTACCGGTAGGCCTGCGTACAGAGAATCCAGGTAGGAAAACAACTCATAAAAAAAGAAAAAGCCCGTTAGATAACGGGCAGACACGTTGCTTTCGATAATTATCCCTCCCCCCCCCCCCTCCTCTGGGCGATAGTGACTAAATAGCATGAGTGTGATCTAGTCTAATTATTTGTAGCACTGAGAAACATTCGTCTACTACTACCTACCCCAAACCCATGGGTTAAATTGAATATATAATCGAACGAAATAAATTGATATCTTCGTAACCCTTGAACGAAAATGAACATTATTATGATTTATGATTACACTGGTCAACATTTTGGTCTGAAAAGATCTATTCGAAAATGTAAAAAAATTATGGGATCGTCAGCTGACATTGCATTATATAAATATTTTTTCAAAAATCAAAATAAGTTATAGACTACTGAAATTTCGCTCTAACATCTCGAATATCTTTTGATTTAATGCGACGACCCCACAATTTTTTTTTACATTTTCGAAAAGATCTTTTCAAAACGGAAATTTTGGTGTATCATAATTATGTCCATAATTCGTTTAAGGATTACGAAGATATCAAATTATAACCCGGCCCTAAAACATATATGTAGTTTAATAAACCATACTGTAACACAGAGCAGTAGCATCTGATAGAATTCATAGAAGAACACTTCAGCTGCTAAACATTAATTATTCCATCAAAATATGGTATTCACTAATTATTCACTATTTTTGTATTAAGTTTGGGCATTTGTGAAAGTCAAAAAGTGAGGTTATTCACATTTTAAGTCTGTATAATTAAGGAATAACAACCTTGGTTGATGCGTACCGCTACTAATAAACTACGCAATTTAATTTGTGCGTAACTGCCTACACATCAACCCTGAAATGAATGGTTTAATATATAAATTTATTATTTACGGTATGTTATTAACCTAAAGCTCTGCACTCAACATTATAGAAATCACATCATTGATTGCCCAATATGCCTAAACATTAAGTTTTAAAGTTCCATTTTTGAAAATTCGGTATTTTAGTAGGTACCGTACCGTATAAAATAAAAAAGAGTGATTAAATAATAGTTCCTGGGGTTTCTTCAGTAAATCTTTGGGGGCACTATTCACTAATAGGCCTACTGAAAGAACAGTTCACACCCTAAAAGAAGTTAGAACCGCGCGTCACATCTGTCTTCAACTTATTAGGATTATTATTAGGGTGTTAAAGATATTTTTTTATAACTTTAGAATTAAATTTATAAATTTTATTCTCTGAGGCCCGGATGCACCAAGGATGTTAACTCTTAGAACTTGAACATAACATAACCAAACAAAATAAATTGAAATAATCTTCGTAGCCTAGGCTGGTCCCAAAGTCTTGAACGAAAATGGGTAAAAATATAATACTGTAAATACACCAAAATTTCTGTCTTGAACAGACTTATTCGAAAATGTAAAACAAAATTATGGGGTCGTCGCATTAAATAAAAAAATAAATTCGAGATTTCAGAGCGAAATCTCAGTAGGCCTATATTTTGAAATATCTTTATAATTCATAAATATAAACTACTAAACAGTCTAATAATAGGAACGTCAAGTGACTACACACCTTTTAAACTATCTTATTTAAGAAATTATGGACAACTGTTTTTTTTTTCTCACACAAAACACAATCCTATATACCATAATAGTCTCTGAATCTCTGATTTATTGTAAAGTTTTATGATATTGCTGCAGGTAGTGTGCAGTTACAAAAAAAAAAAGTTTACCTGTATTACGGTACAGTAATAAATAAGCCACTATTTCCATTGTTTTAGTATCTAGGCTAGCTTGATATTAACCAGCATAGATTATTGTTAAGTATATCCCAATATTTGTACTGTTACAGACTTATATTCTTTAGTGCTGACCTAAATTGATCTAGTACCCCAGTCTGTTTTGAATTCATGAGCAATATAATGGAAATTTATCCTTTCTTTATTGTCAATATTTTATCCAACTAATAAGTTAACTTCTACTAGGCTTGAACTGCAATTTGGCTCTGAGGCTATTTAACTGTTAAATAATATTATATGGTATGCATCTAGAGCTTGACTGAACTAGATTAATGTTCAGATTGTAAAATTCTCAATCACAGTAGCTCGCCACAAGAAGGGTATCAGTAGGCAGCTATGCCTACCACAAAATAATTTTAAGCCTGCTTATTGCTTCTAAGGCCCTATTTGAGTTTAAAGTTGACAGACATTATAATATATGGTACCATAGAGTACCGATTAGATTAGAATACCCCCCCCCCCAAATAAAGTACCACTGGTATACGTATGTACCAGTCCTGTGGTACACTAAATGGGTCCCATTTTTCTGTCAGCTTGTGAAAGTCAAAGCGTGCAAACTTGCACATAGGTACTTGTATTGATGTGTTGTCATACCATAATAACGGGATGAACCAAATAGTATACCATGGTAGATTCTGGATCTCCTGATTAGACTTTTTGTGTGAGGATCTGAAAATCCCAAATAGTATAGGCCTACCATGGTATTCTAATCGGTACTCTACGAGTCTACGGTACCTTCTGGGGTGATGAAGTGTGACATTGTAAATTATAAATTTTAATTATGGTAGGCTAGCCTGGTAAGCCTTCCACTAAATTGTCCTCTTTATAATAGGGCCTACAGTTCTAAGGCTATTATAGGCCTAGGTATTAGGTAATTCTGTACTTGTGTACCAATTGCTGTATCATCTATGATCTAAAAGATCTAACATTTTTATTTCTCAAATTGCACAATATTTCCACAAAAACTGTAATCTCTATCACCCATAGTCTACAGAATATTCCAGAACTCAAGATGGTAGTGCACCACATTATGAGGTATATTTTAAAGCCTTGACCCTCGTATTTTATTCTATAATCAAAAGTAGGCCCTATAAGTCGTTGGATCATTATAAGATGCCTGAATATTAGTAGCCTATTAGGCTATAACTATAAATTATTATAGGCCTACATGGCAAGTTCAACTGAGAACAATGTACTTTTCGTCACCGTGGCCTATGTAGTTATAGGTCTAAAATTATATTTCTCGATTTTAAAGTGTGATTATATAATACATAATTAATAATATAAGTAAATTTGTCTAATTACGATTCACTGATTATAAAAAGGTACAGAATAATATGATATTTGAAGTGAATCAAATTGGCCTATACAGTATGCGTCGTCACCAACGTGGTGGGTACATGCAGGCCTTATCTTTTGTTATACATTAAAGTTGAGTAACTTACCTTTCAAAGCATCTATCCACATTATCGGACATTAAAAGAAGCATGCATAATTGCTCTAAAGCAATTAACTGCATGTCTCTCTCGTCCCCTTGCCCCATATTGAGCCATTCGAGCAAAGTCTCGGGATCCACTTCCGCTATACTCATTGTTAATCCGTCCTATTAATTCACAAATTTGTAACTATGATATTCCTAGAGTTCCAATATTATTAACTAAACGACGTGTTATCCACTTAATAAAGAACAAGAACTAAAAAAAATTAAAAAAGGAAAAATGAATGACGGAGATTTTAAGCCTAAGCAGACGAAATTTTCACTTATGTCCTAGTCTTTCTTTTTCATTCAGTTCATATCACATTGTCCATAATAGTTTTGAAGGGCTTTTGGTTAAATGCATGAGGTTATTGTTATAGTAAGTTTCCTAAAAGTATTCCTAATTTTTGTCAAGCCATTTTATTATTTTCAACTCGCGTTACAATTTGCAACTCGCAAGGACTCGACTCAGCCAGCTTTTATCGATGGTGGGTATGGGCAAAGACTTGGGTAATTCAAATATTCAGTATGGGTATAAGTTGGTTTGGTTCTTGCTGGAATTTCCATAAGGTTGAAATCTGTTTCGGGTTAGGCCTTAAGTATGTCCGAACCATAAGATACCCATGTATTTACCCAATCCCTTGTCATTCTGCGCAGTCGCAGTGCGCACTAGTCAGCTCATAAAATGCGTCTGATTGCGTCAGTGCAGAGCAGAGAAAGAGATACGACGTACAAAATCTCGACAAAATTACAAATCTACACTAAAAAAATAAATGTAAAAATATAAGAAGAAACCTAGCTGACTTGTCGAGTTGGTTAACATACCTTTAAGCTTAATGTAATGATTTGTCATGTTAAAATCACTCCACTTTAAAGAAAGGGAACCCCGCATTAGCGCGCAATTCAAATCTTCGCTAGTTTCTCAGCTGATCTAGGACTACACTTAATTTCCATCGTCCGAAATAATTCAGAAATTAATGTAAATGCTGGGATTGTAAATTCTGGAGCTACAGAAGCAATAAAACAATCCACGAATATAATGTCGAATGCTGTATGAAGTTACTGTTTGATTACAATTATTTTAGAAGAAGAAAAAATAAAATACAACTATGCATTTTTAATTGAATATTTACAGCTTTATTATGACATTAAAAATATATATTTATATACTATTTTAAAGCCTATCGCTACAGTAATAATTATATCACTTAATTGCTGGTTGTTTCTGTTTTCTTTAAATTTTCTTTCGTGGCGATATATATCTGCTTGCTTGAACTTAAAAAAAATTGTCAAGAAGTAACACTGTATGTTAGGTTTTATTATTTTTTTTGCTAATAAATACCAAATTAATAATCCTGAGCAAAGAATGCAAGAAAGAATGTTTTAAAGTCTTTCAGTTTGAAAAATGCTTGTAACTTGGTAACATTGCCAACTAAATTAATTTATTACTATTGGACAATTAAAAATATTTACAATAATACCAGATCAACATGAACAAATTAATTTCAGTTTCATTATGATTTAAAATTTATTTGCACAACCGGTTTTAACATTATTACGTTAGAGGAATAAAATATTTACGAACTTTCGTTATTTCTCAAATATACACGTACATCATAAAATTAATATAAATTATTTTCCAATTATAGAAGGATTTAAAAAACACAATTTTTAGTTTTTACGTCAAATATTGACTAGTTAAACTATGAAAAACAAAAATTAACAACTACAAAATGCGCAAGCAGGAAAAAAAAACTTTTTTTTTTTAATTTAGGCCTACTCGTATTATAAATAATAATAAATATATCTTCATAATTTAAATATCTTGTCTCTAAAAATTCATTTGAATTTGATAATGTTATGTCTCGTCGATTTAGGAGATGTTTCTAACTTTCTACATTATTATTACAGTAAAATTATGCTTTAACTTCATGGCAGGATTCAAAGTATAGATTCTATAGAAATTATAATGTAATTTTATATTAATTAGTTGGTGATAGTACAGCGCGCAATCCACGGGTATGGTAATAATTAAATATTTATTTCTATTTTGCATTATTGTTATTGGTTATAGCGCCGAATGTTTTGTGCATAATTTTTAATTTAACAAAAAATTTGTAAGTCTGTAGAAATTCTTAGGGCGGGCAAAAACGAAGACACAAAATCGTGTTTCAGGAAACTTTGTTGAGCTAGAAAACGATCTAAAAACAAATCAAAAGCACGGGATGAAGTGACGTGCTCGTTTTTCTAGCAACAGTGTTCCCTGAAACACGATTTTGTGTATTCGTTTTCGCCCGCCCCCCTTACATCAAAGCTTCCATAAATTAGCTTAATTTTTTAAAAGCCATCTCGTGGTGATATTAAACTGACTTGGCTCTTAAGTACAAAATTGGTTTATTTGAATTAAAAAAAATATGTTTTAATTTTAATAGAAATTAAGATTCTGTTTCAGAGGTCGGAGAACCGCGAATTGGAAACATGAGAACGTTAGCTTGCATGAAGCTCAAGTTGGGAAGCTGATCAAGAAGTAGCTTGGCCTCTGAACTAAGTTCTGCAGCAGTTTCGGAACTGTACGAAGCGGATGAAGGCGAAATGCTGTTGGAAGATGGAGCGGCAGACATCTTTGCTGTCGTCAGAATCTGCTCAAGTAATGCCGGCCTATTGAATTCTGGGATCTTTTTGCCATTCGTTCCGAGCAATTCGGATTCCAACCCTTAAAAAATAAATTGTTTACGTCTTGTAAGATGCGATTTTTTAAACTAAATTAAATTATATATGACACACAATCTGATTCCCCTATAGGGGTCAAACTCAATGGGTCCTATATTCACGAAAGCCCTAAGCGAAAACTGAGTGAAAAAGAAACAGAAATGCCCTGTCCTGGCCTCGTGCTTAGTGTAGGTGTAGGCAAATGAAAACTAGCATTATGCTCTGTCTTCATTGGGGGGGATTCACAAACGCGCTAAGCGAAAATAGAGAAAAAAAGGAATACAGTAAAACCTCGTTTATACGATCCTCACTTATACGATTTACTACGTTTTGCTTCAAGGTAGGTCCCGGCAAAATCCCTATTCGAGCAATGCTAATTAAATTCAGTTATACGATTTCTCGTTTATACGATCGATCGTCAGGTCCCTTCGAAATCGTATAAACGAGGTTTTACTGTAGTAATGCTCATTCCTTGCCTGGAGTGTGTATGAAAATGAAGCTAGCATTAGTGTTGTATTTTTCCTCATTTTTCGCTAAGCGCGTTTCTGAATCGGGCCCATTATCATCGTTTTACCATGATTATCTCAAATTTGCGCGAAAATGCGCATGAATTTGTATTAATTTTAATACGAATGTACGCACACCTTTTCTCAAATTTGAGTTTATCATGATAAAACGATGATAATGAAGGCAGAGCATTTTAGTATCGCATTTTTTGCTTAGCATGTTCCTGAATTGGGTCTGCAATGATGAAACACAAAACTGTAAAAAAAATGTAAGAGGGTTCGTTTCGGAAAAAATACCCGCTCCTTTGCATAATAATTTGTGCAGCTAAAGTACCGAGAGCCGAGACCCGTGAGCTTGAAAAAAAAAAAATAGCAAGGATCCCCATTATGCGCAGAATATTACGTGCTAATTAATAGTCTACGGCACAGAATATTTGCATAAACTTACTAATGATAGCCGAATCCGTAGGCTTAGCATTAACGTCCTCTAGAGTAGTGAAGAATTCCAAGTCGAGAAGAGTTAGCATCGAGTTAGAAGCTGAAGGACAAACCACAGAAAAAAAAGAAGGTTTCAAACACAAAGAAACACGGAAAAAACAGGACGAGACACCACATTTATTTTCCAAGTTATAATTTAAAAACCTTCACAACTCGTCATTCATCTTACAAATTTTCTAAAGCTATCGAAAGTGATAAATTGCAAGTGCACCAAAGCTAATTGTAACATGCTCCTATATTACGCGACAAAGTTGTGAAGGCTCGTCTTGTTTTTAATTTCTTACCATCGTCGAGCGGATTAGTCAATCCGCTACTACTCCAGTCAAATTGTGCAGGTGGGATATATTCCTATAATAATAGAGAAAACTATCCATTTAGTTTTTTTAAATAATTTTTATATCCCCCATAAAAAAATCTTAAAATAAAATACGTATATTTACTTAAAATAAGATATATCTATCAAACATGCATTATAGTGGCCATCCATATTATTATGTCACGAATTAAAGGGAAGGGAAAGAGCTGAAATTATTTGTGACAAGGCGGTGAGGGAAAATGGACATGGACTTTTCTAAATCACATCATAAATTTAATTGTGGTCACCCATTAGGGATACTACCTCCCATATCCCAATTTTTTATATCGCCTGGTTCGCAAGTTACGCAGCGGAGCCTAGGTCACTAGGTGTTCTTCGCTGCTTAACTCAAGCAGGGTGTTACAAATACAATTTTGCTATATAAAATAATTATTTCTGGAGATTTTTTATCATAACTAAAAAACTGTAAGTGAATTTGTAACACCCTGCTTGAGTTAAGCAGCGAAGAACACCTATAGGCTCCTCCTCAGACTCCTCTGCGTAACTTGCGGACCAGGCGGTATAATACTGTATGTTAGAGATAGCAAAAAAAAAACCTTTCCGACTTTGTAAGAATCATTAAAATACTTTAATATTATGGTTTCGGTTTTATTTTTAAACAAACCGAAACCATATACAGTACCGTATTGTTCACCGCTCTAAGGTAATGGATATTCAATAATATTATTCATGATGTTTATACGTTAGAAATTCAGGGTTTTCGTCAATCTTTAACATAATACGTAAATTAACACGTACGGAATGAAGGCGACTGAGGGATTTATTAATTTGGTCTATGTAAACTAGAAAACCTTTTGCATATTTTCTATTTAATATAATTATATTATTAAGACTGGTTTTGGTATTTGGGAATTTTGTACAGTTTGCTATTTGTAATTGCAGCGAGTACCAAAAGAATTAATAAAGAAAATTAATAGAGTGACTGAAAACTAACGTACTTATCTCTACTGGTTTAATTATTTTAAAGGTACTGGTCCCCTCACGAAGTGGTTCGGGAACTGGCGAGATTGACTTTAAAGAATTGGTGACATAACCTATGTTTAACCTTAGTCGTATATACTCAGCCAAGGATGGGAATTCCAGCCGGTTTATTAATACTGATAAGACTCTCCTTAACTAAAATATGGTGGTGGCCCCTTTGAACAGGGATTGGCTGATCTTGGGGGTCTCATCTCATCTAACTCCCTTTCAGGGGTGTACCGAGAGACAATCGTACACCCGGGGTACAATTTTCGGAACTTTTGTTGACCTCACAGAGAGACTATTGACTTTTCTTAAGATAGTGTACACATTGGGTTTCATGGTTATCTAGAATGCTGGCCAGGAAGGAACTGCCCCTTCTGGCTATAGGTCGCTGGAATAGCCCCGAACAACTACAGTAAGTTCGACTCGGAAAAATTCGATAACTTTCTCAGGTGGAAGAAGTTCGACAAGAATAAGTTCGAAAGCAATAAGTTCGATACAAAATAGCTCCGAAAAGGATAAAGTCGAAAAACATTTGAGCATAAATTCAAATAAAGATTTCAACCCAGAAAAATCGAAAAATTCGATAATAATCGATACTATATCCTCCAACTTGTCGAAGCTATTCTATGTCTGACAGTTTGAAGTTTCCTTGCCGAGCCTATATTGTTGTCTTGAGTTATTCCGTTTCGAACTTATTCCTGTCTGAGTGTTTCCTTGTCGAAATTACTCCAGTCGGAGTTATTATTCTTTTGGACCGAATTCAAAGTTTATTAAATTTGTTCGGAGCTATTCCGGCGACCCTTGCTTTCAACTTCTCTTTAGATTCAAGTAAGCCTATCACTGCTTCGTGGTTCCTTATTTCATTTTATTTCTTTTATAGGAATGCCTATTCTCATGGCTCTGAATCAATCACCGAACCAATCCAATTGAACTACGTCACTGTTTACCACGATGAGGCGAAAGATGTCCCTCACAGCTTCCCTTTCCCCCATAGACTAAAAAATGCTAAAGTAGGCAATGAGAACAATGGCCCTCCTTACGTTACTTCCTATCCGCCTTTCCGGAATCAAGTCGAATCTTACCGAAACGATGAAGATATCCCTCCCCCACCTCCTACCGTCTATTTCCGAAACAATAATAGGGTAAAGCATAAAAAGCAACCCGTTCCAGACCAACTTGAAAATTATCCGAGGTACCCAGACCGCATAAAAAGGCCTCACAAATTCCGAAATAATCCTGAAGAGGGATTTAGAAATCCTGAAGAAGGATTTAGAAATCCTGAAGAAGGATTTAGAAAACCTGAAGAAGGATTTAGAAAACACAAGTTTCTAGAGAATTTCGAAGACTTTGCCGAGGAAACCAGACGGGTAACTTACCCAGATGTTACTGAACCCATCCCACCCGAAGAAGGAGACCCGCAATGGGGATTTCAGGTACCAGCTACCCAGATAGATGCTCACCTAAGACCACCTCCTAAATACTACGTGGAACCGTTCACCAAACCCATGCCGACAGCTGAACGGGAACATCCACCAACACCAAGACCGGTCTACAAGTCTAGTCGATACAATATGGAGTATAATTCGGAGGAGTACCCGGCTAGCCAGCCAGAAGAGAATTGGAGGCCCATTTTACCGGGCAGAAGGGGAGGGGGAAGGCCCGTTAAATTATACGGTCATCGAGGAGGACAGATTTACTTGACGGATCAAGATGAAGTTGATTACGAATCTGAACTTCAAAGGTACAAAAACCCGTTTTTACACAGTCATCCCGATCCAGTAGAGTACCAAGATTACAGTAGGCCTACTCATGTACCTCCTACCCTCTTGACCCCTATGGCCCCAACTTTTGACACTTGGGACGATACCCACCACTTCTATAGACGCCGAAATAACAGGACCAGGTACCCCGAAAGGGCCGAAAATATAGAGCAAGTCGAAGAAGTTAGTCCAGTCCCTGTTTATCTGGGTAAGAAACCAAGTCTAGAAGAGTTAGATTCGATCTATGGATTCAAAACAAGTCCGATTGAACCACTAACTACTCCCGCGCCACCTCGCCGCGAAAACGAGCGAAAGGACTTATCGCCAATGCACAGCAACTTTCCCGCCGAATTTTTGGACCCCGGATCTTCGAATTTACACATCCCTTTTACCAAAATCTTGAGCACTACAACTACGACAACGACGACAAGTACTAGTACAACGACAAAATCGCCGCGACGTAAATCGCATCGCAAAATATCGCGACATCGCTACAAGACGACGAGCAAACCGACCGAAGTCGTTCAAGAAACGACAACGATGATCGTTTTAACTTCGACGCCGCGAACTGTGGCGCCCTCAACGGCGAGCTTTAGTTATCGCCCAAAGTTTAGTAGCATCGCGGAATCGCTTAGACGCGCTGGCGACACGACTGACTCGTTAAAACGCGACTTATTGACTGAAAAAATAGCTGCCCTTCGACTTAAAGGGAAAGACCCTTTTAAAACGACTTATCGTCCGCTTAAGCACGGCGATAACGATAAAGCGTCATCTGAAGCTACGACGGTAGTACTAAAGGATGTAGGCGATAGAGCTGTGGCGCACGAACGTAAGGATGATAGCACTACGGCGCTATATAAAAGGGATAACTTCGTTACTTCTACGGAAGCAGTCAGAGTTGCACCCGCGACCACTGTTCTCGATACCACAACCTTTCAGATGAACAAAAGCAAGAATAAAACTGCCGAAAATAGGCTTAGAACCTATCGAAACAGGCTAAATCGTAGGACCAAACCTACCAGTTTTGTTACCATGCCGGTAACGGTAATCGATCACCAAGCTAAAGTCGAACCAATGACCTCGGAAAGCGACCGGGTCACGATAGCGAGGGTTCAAGTACCGGTGAAACAAAATACTGGAGATGTCGATTATTTTACCCAAAGTTCTAAGATGTCGGGTAACGATTTTTTGACGACAGTCGCTGCGACTACGAAAGAGTCGTCAACGCTTGAATCTTCGACGACAAAACGGCCGAGCGCCAGCGATAATTCTACGACAGCCGCCGGTCGCGGAATCCTAGAAGTAACGTGGAATTCAGACGATGTATTGAAAGAGTTATTTGAAAAGCGACCGTACCTGCAGAGGCGTTACATGCAGTATCTCCAATCGGCGGGAAAAAGTGTAACGTGATTATTTTGGCGCGTTTTTTTATAAATCAATCCCATAATGCTCGTCCCGGATTTATAGGGATGTGCGAATAGTTTAGAATTTGACTGAATCAAATATGTACCCACTTCGATATCTTAAGTAATGATCGGTCTCTCGAATTAAAAGTTGGTTACTGATAAATTGATAATTATCCTAAAATGGAGTTGCTCTGTAACGTCGAGTGGGGCAACATTGGAC
>JAQGBM010000693.1:0-12669 GCA_034698405.1 Symphylella vulgaris | reverse complement strand
AGAAAAACGTCCTCTAGGTCATATATATATAATATGTTTACATAATATTTTGAATATTTTTCGGATTGTCTTAGGCTATTTCATAAATTACTGTTTGTTTACATAAAACCACCATAAATCCCTCTAGTTCCATTCTGGGTTCTCGAAATCAAACCCGGGTCTTCGGGGAACTGGGACAGTTCCCTTATTTTTAAAATAATGTTAACAACCCTACTAAATCTACGTTTATAAGATAACCTAAGAGAATTCTGTGAATGATTCCCCTCTCGATAAAATATAAAGTCTACACTTGGAATTAGAATGGTGGTGAAAATAAAGTTTATTATTTTTATTTATAAATATATTTTTGCGTTTAAATAAAATAAGCGTGACGAACTGGAGATTAATCAATGAAGCGACGAAGAGTTGAGATTAACTGGTAGAAGTATTATTGTGGAGTAGAGTAGAAGAATTATTATTATTGGGAAGTAGAATAGAGGAATTGTTGTTGAGTAGATTTGTGACAACTGACGTAACATCTCGTTTTAAAGTTGTGGACAGTATTGGCGGAGGGACTACGGTTGACGCAGCCTTCGAATGATGAAAGAAATACAACTGAAACGAAATTAATTATCGAAATGAGTAGAACTCGACGAGTACGTACGTATTTAACTTACCTCAGAGTTCTCAGGAGGTCAGGGAAAAATACTCAAATTTTTATTTTATCCCTAGATTATCATTTAGATTAATAATCCTAACCCAAACAATTTAAGAGCAAGTTGAACCCCAATAAGCGATGCTTGGGTCTTCCCAAAATTAGGTAAAATTGAATAAATTATAAGGGAAATATAATTATGGTAATTAATTTGGAATCAGTAATTTCTACCGAATATAAAAGCTCTATGATTTTGTTAGTTGGGAGTTCATGTGGCCATATGAAAACAAATTAAATAGGAACAATTAACCAACAGCAAACAGAGAAATAAGTAGCTGTGATGTAAACAAATGTAAATTGCTTGCAAAGCACAACAAAATGCAAATAAACCAAATTACAAAACAAACCAAAGCAAAAGCAGTTAGAAAAATATTTTTTTAGGTCCTAGCTAATTGGGATATTAAGATAAAGCGCAAATAAATTAACTAAAATATTCGAACACATTGCAGAAATTATAATCGACACGTTCTATTTTCATGCCAAATAACACTACATGACTCATAATGCAAATAAGACAGAAATACCTCATCTTTCGATTGAGTAAGAAAAATAATACAGCATTACTACAGTGAATTGCAATAAAACAATAACTCAGCACATTCCAGTCTGTTACAATGTGACTAAACGCTAAACCAAAGAACTGTCTACCAAGGCAAGCAAATGCAAGGTTGTGAAATAAGGCAATACAGTATTTGCAAACAAGCAAGTAAACCACACAATAATTAAAAGCAACAAAATTAAGCAGGATGCTTGATCCTTAGCTAGCAAGGAATTATGTAAACAGGAAAATAAATTCATAGCATAAGTTAGTAGCCTATCTTCCTCTCCCAGGCCTTTAATATAATCCTCAGGTCAATGCCCAGTACCCAGTCAGTACTGAATAAATGAGCTAAATTAATAGTGGCCTGTTGATTTTTTAATTATTCTATATAGTTTTTGAAATTTCCCGGGCAAATTTAAAAAAAAATAAAAATTTTCCAAAAAAAATTAGGAAACTAGGAAATACAGTACAGGTATCTCAGAAAATATGGAAAACTTTATTAGGAAATTTAAAAAAAAAAAATGCTGGAAAATTTTTAAAATTACCGGTACAGTATCTGAAAATTTTTATTTAATCTTCGGCATTCGTATTAATTAAGATAATTTATTGTTATTCCCTATGAGACCACAATTAGTAAACAATATTGATACAGATATGGTATTTATGGAAGGTAGGCCTAAATCAAAATTTTTTCATGTAATTTTTTTTTTTGGAAAATTCCAGGATATTTCAACATTCTCGCTTGTGGAGAAATTGGAAAAAATTCCCGAACTTCGTTTCCTACGCATTACGGTATGCTTTACTAACTGCAGCTCTTACTGTTTCTTTGTGGTTTGATTTTTTAACGTCGCGGTATGGCGACAACGAAGGTCATAACCCGACGACGGAGTGACTCGAGTGAGATTTGAATTTTGCCTCAGGGACAGGATTTACAGACTGTATGAGGGTTCTCTAATGTGCAGAGTGCAAAGGGTACAAGACCTCGTTTAAACTCTCATCAGAAGGAGCCGCCACTTCAAGAATTTTACTCACCCGAAAATTCTTACCTGCCCCAGCCGAGGTTTGAGCCCGCGGACCTTCCGGATTCAGAGGCAAGCGCGCTAACACTGAACCACTGGAGCAGCTGCTTTAAAGTTTAAACGTATTAATATTATACGACTATGTTGCCGTATTGTTTGCCCAAAAACTAATCATCACATCAAACTATGACCGATATTTGGTTGGTTCAATTCCCTATAAACTAAATTAATATCCGTATAGGTTAGTTTAGTAAAGGAGGAGAGAATTTTAAACCTTATAGATCGTAGGAGAATATTTTACCGAATTTGTTTTGCTATGAAGATATATTCGAACTGGTTGCTTGCACCATTTTCCTTGAGTTGTATAATATTATATAACAGTAACAAATCTATAATATACTCGTCGTATATTTCCTATTTACGTTTACTGCTGTAATACATGAGGTCAGGAATAGGAACGTGATGCAATTACATACGAATAAAAAGGCCGTTGGGTTATAAAATATAAATGACATCGGTATTCCATTCTGACAAGATACACGAAGAGAAGCAAAAGAATGATATTTCGAGTGCATTCCGTAATAATATTTATATTTTGAAAAATTATAATAAATTCCAAAAAGAAAAGTATAGGCTACAGTATATAGCCTACGTACTTTTACAGTAGGCCTATATAGTATAGGCATATCACACTCATCCACCTTACAGGTCGTATAGGACATGCGGAATGTGGATATTTTGCTTTTTTATAATTTCTTAATTAAGTCACTCGATATTAATTTGGTTAAAAAGGTTCGTGGTGAATTTGGGAATAGTGAAATACCATTTTGAAATACCACCAATAAGAATAGCGTGGACTCCAAATTAGCAAAATTTTCATAAAATTTCCAGTACCAGCACTGGCTTTTAATCATCTGTACTTGAATTTAAATTTTTTATCAAATTGTAATTTTGTAATTGTTGTTTTGGTTTGACTTTGATTATTAATTCGATAGTGTTCAGCTTTGAATCTTAGATCAAATGCAAACAAAGAGGGACAACAGCCTTAAGCTGTCGTTTTAACGTGCAAACGTGCAGATAAACACCACAAAAGCCCTACTCTTCCTTGTAGCCTATACCGGTATAATTATACTATAGGTATACAATACCGGAAGCCTATACCCTATAAGTAACGCTATAGAAAAATTCCTAGTCGGATTTCCAACCTGAGTATCTACGGCTATACCAACTCCACTATTTACTTATTCAAGCTAGTACTGTATATATTTGTGATATTTAATTACTTCTTCAAGTAGGCTATATAATTATTAAGTGGACTATGTGTATGAAAGTGTGGTTCGATAACCAGGACAAAGTACAGACCCACTCAGGAGGATTAATATATATTGTAAAATCCTGTATAAAATAAAGTTAAACTTATAGCTGCATCAGGTCAATTGTACACAATCGATCCGTACGGTACATACTTCGTATATACCCTATAATGTATTAAGGCAAGTATGATTGATGTACGTAATAGCCGAGAATTATGGCCACCTATGGAGGCAAATGCTCGCGCGTATTGTTCACTGATCCTCCAAACAGTTTGGTCAAATATATCAATCATTTCCGGGAGCTTCTGTTTGTTTACAATATAACGATGGTGTCAGAAGCGATAAGATATGTACTCCCTTTCAAAAATCTCTCTTTCGTAAAGAAGAAAAAAAAAGTATAAACTTATTCCAAACATTGTTTAACGCTTATGATACACACCATAAACATGGCGCTATCTCTTCAGCCTCCTTTGCGCGTCATTTTCCCCAGTTTGTTTATGATTTGAAATACTGTAACATAAAGAAAAGATGATGATGTATTTTATCGTTTACAAGAGTTTTGGCTTCACGTACAGTTATCATTCTACTCACGCATCACAAAAAAATAAGAGATTTGTTTGTTATCGATTAGAGTTTGTTGTGAACACTAGCAATTAAGGTCAAATAACCCACTCTGCAATGAAGGTCAAACTAACGAAGATCTAGGGCCACTTTTGCAAGTGTACATATAAGTTAGTTGGATTAAATGAGCACGTTACGAGAGTATAAGACTATTTTTCCATTGCTCTACATAAAAGAGGAAATTACGGTAAATAGGGTCCTAAAATCTTCCCACTCGCAGCTGGGATCAATGTCCAAGATCTTTGGCCATTCCAGTCTTGTATTATTTTCAACATGGCTTGCACATCTCGTAAAACAAAATTGCATTCATATTTATAGCGTTTTTATATCTACGAATAGTCGAATACCCTAGACTACATATCTGATACTAAGGATATAACAGAAGCTATACTGGAATCTGGATGTTCTGTTATCTCTTTCCAGGACTAATTTATTCCTTCTTTTAAGCTAAAATCTTTCTAAATAATATGCCTGAAAATACTGGGGCCTGAGATTTAATTCTTATAAGTTAGAATAGTATACACAACTAATAATATAAAATTATAATAACGAGGTTTTTCTTAATTTTCAGGTGTATATTATGGAGTAACAATCAGCCTAGTATCTCTAGCCACGGCATTAGCTGTCGTCACTGTCAACTTTCATCACCGCGGTGTTCGCGGGACTCAGGTCCCAAACTTCATACGTCGACTAGTCTTAGGTCCGGTTGCCAAAATCTTTTTGGTCCGGTGTGACGAGGATGACGAAGACAAGGATAAGGATAAGGAGGAAGAGGAAAAGGCCGTTTTTAGAACAAAACTCAAGCCTGAGGTATTTATCTTAAGTTAATTCAGCAGTCCCAGGTGTTAATTCATATATTAATATAGCACTTACATTAGCCTTTTAGGTAAAAGATAATGATTAATGATTATTTGTTGACAATTGCGATGCTTTCTTATTAGTGAATTAGTTGTGTTGGTTCGACAATAAAATATATACGAAAGAGATGAACTAAATCCCATACGAATACTGTTACATTCTACTGAAAGATTAGCAGTTTACCGAGAACAAAATAATTAAGAGTTAGTGCTAATAATATTTTTGTATGCCTGCCTGCGGGGTACGTAATTCATTATTATTGCTGTCGAAGTTTTCTATCTGCTCCATTCACGAAGAGTTTATCTTTATTTTTAGCCGGCTACCCCTTTGTAAAAAGAATTCGGCTTCCCATTATTACTAACGCAAGTTAGTAAAGGAAGCCTACCTGCTTAGGGGAAGGGAGGAGCTTTTAATTTTCTATTAAATACAGGGTTGGGAACTTTTTTCTATTTCGGTTCCGGTTCGACTTCCGGTCCCAACATTTCGATACAGATAAAAGTTCCTGTTCTTCCAAAAAATTTTCCCGGTTCCAATTCTAGCTTTCAAAAGCTAACAAGCTTTCAAAACATAACATTGTATGTAACCTCAATTTACTGGTTTTTCTAAAACATAAACACAAATTTTGGTCCGGTTCTGGTTCCAATTTTTTCCAGATTTTTGTATCGGTTCCGGTTCTTTAAAAATAACGGTTTTTTTGGGTTTCGGTTCCGAACCCTGATTAAAAATAGACTACGCATTAAACCTAATACTCTATTAAAGTTATCCTATAATTGAAAGTTTCTGGGACTACCTTTCTGTTTGATTTCATGAAAAATCTGCAAAATAACAAGTTACTTTTTTCACTTCTATTCTTGATTTACAATGGTATTCTTTTTCCTCATACAGGAATTTTCACTCGCACACTTGGACATATCTTCGGCTCATAAACTTCATCTAGACCATCTAGAATCTCCGCAACAGCCTCAACCTCATTCGCCGCCTCTGCAGCCCCAGGCAAACTCGCCCTCTCTGCTCCGAAAAAGAACTCATTCAACGGGCGAAATGATTCAGGACGAATTCGACCGTCAACTACTACGAGTGTTAAACAAAGTGCACGAAGCCATTGAAAAACACGAACAGCGACTATTTGAAGAAGAGAGGAGAGACAGCAATAAAAACGAGTGGCAATTGGTGGCCCTAGTGTGTGACCGAGTCCTTCTCTTTGTGTTTCTTTTGGCAACTGCAATTGCAACTTTTACTGTGTTGACTTCTTCGCCCTACGGTCCTTAGAGATTTTAATAAAGATATACAGGTTGACCTCCGATTTTTATTGGGTCCCGCACACAGTTCCAAATTTCCCTACAAACATGGTTGCTTAAGTTATCTCCTCCTTCCTGGACCAATACAAGAATTCTTATTTCCGGGGTGAAAAGAGTAATCAGGAAAACAAGCAAGGTTTTTTTTTTTCTAATTGTAAAATAATTATTTCGACAGTTACCTAAATACTTTAGGTGCTTATCTGTAATTCTGCATTTTATTAAAGGGACCCGGAGCCAGAAATGGGGGGGGGGGTTTCAACCCCCAAAATATGGAAGGGGTTCAACCCCCAAAACCACCACCCCTGGCACCGGCCCTGGATTAATCCTAAATCACTATTTCAGGTTTTGTTCATTTAATTTGATTGCATTTTAAAAGCGACTTAAGCAACATTAGAAATGCAGGTTTCTGGAACGAAATGTGCAGGAAAATTGGTAGTCGACCTGTATTATTAAATACCCATTTTTATAAACCATAACTTCCTCTTTAAAAAATGAAAACACTATACTGTTCCTGAGAGTTGACTTTTTGCATTCCTTAAAAAGCGAACTTTAATTATGATATGTAGACGAAAAACATAATGTATGGACGGATAGTGACAACTGGCACTAACTTTATGATCAATTAAGGGGGATATGTTTTGGAAATCTCTATTTGGGATTTATTGGAATGTTAAATATTGGACTTGAATTCGATTAGATTCAAACTCGATAACAGCAGCTGATAAAAAATCGAATTAAATTCTAAGATATATCGAACCCTAAGTTATCATTCGATTCGAACTCTTTCTAAATTCGATTGCCACAAAATTTAATAAATTATTCCCCGTAATATTATGCATAATTACGATTGAATTGACTTTATGACCATGACATCGACCACTAAAATTTTAAATAAAGAGTGCCAGGATAGGTAGGCTAACTTAACTACCCCACTGTTGTACTCAATACACTGTATAAAATTATGACATACATAATGTGCCTTAATATATTTATATATATATTTAACAGGATAGCTAGTCAATAAATCCAAAATAATACTAACTTCTTTTGTATATATAAAGCAAGGAGACGCTAGTATAAAAGTATTTTATCATCCCGCAATTATTGTAATTTGTATTATTAAGTTAATTTTATAATTTCATAATATTTTTATCCATGGATCTGCTTTATTAATTGTTTTTTATATTTTCTATTTGTCGTGAAAACCCCAATAAGTTTTCCAAATAAAATAAACATTTTTTTATTAAACCTAACGGACATGTACTGAGATTTTTGTTTTTAAATTATGAATAATTTTGTAAATGGTAGCCTACCCTAATAACCCTAAATGCGTCTCTCAGCATTTTAAGTTAGTTTCAATAAATTCATTATACATATGAAATTGTATTATGGTATATAATAACTAAAAATGTTTAATAAAATAATTAATAATATCTACTGCAGGTTACTTCATTCTTTCTTTCTTTCAAAACGATTACGAATGGCATCATAACCCGAAGACGGAGTGAGAATAGGATTTAGCCTAACGTCATCCCTGAGTGCCGTACGTAAGGTTTCTTTAATGTGAAGAACAAGGAGATAGATCTACACTAATCTAAACTCATCCGAAAGAGCCACAACGTTAAACATTTACTCGTAGCTCACACACAAATTCTTACCAGCCTCTGCCGTTAAACGTTGGGTTCAAGGCAGGCGCACAACAACCAAGCTAAGTACGGTACTGACAACACACATGCTAGCAACTTCTTTGTGAATCGTGTGGTGGATGCGTGGAATGGTCTCCCCCCTGAGGTGGTGGATGCACCAACTCTACAGATCTTTAAGAACAGACTTTATAAATATGCTGAAAATATGTAATTGGTTTCTTTTACTTTTTGCTTTCTAGTCACTAGTTGGTTTGGGTGCTGGGACACCTTTTTGCTCGTTTTTCTCAGGGTTTTTTGTTTTGCATTGTAAATTCTACCGATGTTTTTGTTGAATCATATGTATTGGAATTATAATTAAGTTATTAATTATTCAATGTTTAATATACTGTTCTATTTTTTTTGGATTATCTTTTTTATATAATTGTTATATCTGAGCCTTTTTGTTGTGGTGGCTCAGTTACTGTAAATAAAATAATAAATAAATAAATAAATAAATGATCAAAATATCCCAAATTACATTTTTTCCATTCCCTTGTAAAAGTGACTTCCAGGATGAACTGCAAACGAGAAACTTTCAGAATAGAACGAATCTTTCGAGATGTACAATTTGTCTCCTTTTACCAACTGGTAACTTTCGGCCACCGATCGATAAGTCACGAAAGCCAGTTTCAAAGACTTCTTGCCGCCACTCGAGTTTTTCTTAGACTCCAACATTTCATCGAAAACTAGTTCTTGATTGCGCAGTTTGTCCAGTACGATCGCCCTCTGGTTTCCTTTGGGTTCAAACGCGTCCAAAACGCCAAGTTTCAAGATTGGTTCTTTGAAGTTTGAAACTTTTGCCAGTTTCTTGTTGTCTCTGTACATTTGTACGTTGTCAATGTTCATCTCTGGATTCGTGGCCCTTTTGAAGAGACTGCTGTCGTCGTAAGTGACCCAGTAAAAGTGCATCTTTCCCACTGATTCCGCCAGTTCCTGGACGTCGTCTATGGTAAAAGGATCGGTGGGTTTTATGAGGAGGGAACTGATGACTGCGCTGTAGAAGAATTGAAATATTCGAGCCAAGAAAATAAAGAGACCGAAAAGGAAAAAGAACTTGGCGTGTTTGGCGTCGATTTTCGAACCTATAAAGACAAAATAAACATTTCATTCAGGGCCGGGAGCTCAGAAGAGGTTAACCCTAACTGGAGGTTTTACCTGAGGTTAGCCGCAACGAAATAAATTGATATCTTCGAAACCCCTGAATGTCGAAAATGAACATATTATGATACACCAAACCGGCGGATTGGCATTGGGGTTTGGTCTCCCCATTGTTGATTAACCCCGTAATGCCCCATGTATCATAAGTTATACGATTATACGGTATGATATACCACCTTTTAAACTCTCTATTTGAGAAATAATCTATGTTTCAATAAATTTCTTGTTATCAAATGCCCATTGTATCATTTCTGATACAAATAAACACATGTCTATTACTGTATTATAAAAATATTGCTCCCTGATCACTCTAGTTTGACTTCTCTGCATCACATTTGCTCAATCTGAACAAAACAGCGTATTCGGTGTCATGGGTATCATATATTGCTATTTTATGATAGGATTTGTAAGTTTATGATATATAGGCCACTAGGCCTAGGCTACATAAGGTTATATAAAAAAGCCACAGAAGATGTAAGACTACAGTTAGAAATGCTACGGTATAATTTTATTCTCATAACATTCTTCTATATTTCGATATAAACGATTTATATAACTTACATCCGATCCCTGCACCATTCAATGATCCGTGTAATCGCATGGTGTAATCAGTGATTTGCTTGAAAGAAAATCATTAGATTGTTCACGGTCCCCTTCTTGAACAAGCTTTTTAATTTCATCACACTAATAACTGAATGGTGCGGGATCGGGTGTATGTAAATCGCTTTCAGTGCTGGAATCGGGTGGACTGTTAATAATTGGGGGTCGTATTATCATTAATCCATTTGATGTAAGTTGAAACCCTGGTCCAAACTGTTTTCTTTCCCATTTCACCACAGGACGCTGTAGATCCGTAAGATGTGATGCCGATCTGCGTATATTTGCCATCACTATCTTTAATAACCAGTGGGCCGCCACTATCACCCTGATGCATGTGAAAAAATAGAAGAAGAAACAATAATTAGACGAAAATAATGAAGTAAGCTAAATATTTAGTCACTGAATATAAGGAACTGGTCATCAACGATCCAGCGTCTTTAAGGGGTTACAATTCAAGTTTTCGCGCCAAAACACATTTTTCCAATAATATCATATGAAAATGACGCAAAATTTCGAAAAAGTACGAAGTAAGGGACAACAGAAATTTAATTTTACGTCATTTCAAAAGAAACCGAAATGAAATCGGAGAAAAATGAAGGCGTGAGATCTTTAAAATACGATTCAAACCGTATTTTAAAGATCACGCTTTCATTTTTCTCCGATTTCATTCGGGTTTCTTTTGAAATGACGTAAATCTCCGAATGAAATCGGAGAAAAATGAAGGCGTGATCTTTAAAATACGATTCATTTTAAACCGTATTTTAAAAATCACGCCTTCATTTTTCTCCGATTTCATTCAGGTTTGTTTTGAAATGACGTAAATTCAAATTTCTTTTGTCCCTTACTTTGTACCGTAATTTTTCGAAATTTTGCGTCATTTTCTAATTATTCGAAAAAATGTGTTTTGGCGCGAAAACTTGAATTGTAACCCCTTAAATGGAGTTGATCCCCCATATAAGGTAGGGATGGTAAAATCCCATGTTATTTAAAAATAAAAGTATAAAGTGTCTATAGCATCATGATAGCATGGAAAAAACGCCTAGGCTATTATAATAAGAAAAGCTCCTAGTGCTCCTCATCACCATTAAATTCAGTTCCCTGAGCCTCAACTGTGGCAATATCGCATCAAAATAGTTGGCAATGTTCAAAATTCAGGAAACCGAATTTAAGTAAAATTCATGATGGCATCACACAGGCACAGCTCACTTTGACGTCATACGGTGCAGTTTGGAGACGTTTTTTGGACCTCTGGAGTGGGATTTTTGAAAAATTCGAAATGAATCATGAAAGGGGGAACATTAAATACACATAATAATTATGTAAACTTCTAATTATTAATTATGCATCCGTTTTTATTAAAATGTTGTTCAAACTAAAAATGAATTTTTGCTGTTGGATTCTACTTTTCGTATTTTATAATTATATTTATGTAAACTTCATTTTCCATTCTATACAGATTACAGACACTTTAAGAATATTGTGAATTTTTTTCTAAGATACTCGTAGAGTGATGAAATTTCTGTTTTAAAATTGATAGGTCCCCGCCGAAATTCGGGAGTTATACAGTAATTAAGGCTCCGAAGTTTGTATAGGTTTTTATGGATGCACCAATATTTTACCAAACTTTAGAACCTAAAACCTCCCGAATTTCTGTGGCGACCTATATAATTTTTAAAATGAATATCTTATCAGAACGATTTGCTCTATCTTAGGGGAAAATATGAAAGATTTTCTAAATACATGAAACATATGGGTCCTTAAAATGTATAACGGCAAAAATTTTCATGTTTCTTACATCATTGGTAAGGTTTTTTTTTTTAAATCCGAGGATGAAAGTGGATTATATAAAATTTTCTTACACCACATGTTGATTTACTACCTCCATCCGCAGCTCCAGTACAAAGTGGATTTTCAATGTATCCGTATTCGTAGGTCAAGCTTTTGCACGATGCCTCGTCCATAACTTTTAAGTCTACCTTCTGAAGAATACCAGTTCTGTATGCACCTAAAACATAATTATTTGCATATCTTATTACCGGTACTAGTATGGCCTTATAACTTACGAAAGTACTGTACAGTATGTAGGCCTACTGTTATTATATAATTTAATTTACAGAACAGTATACATAATTTATAATTATTTGTATTATTCCGTATTTCTATTCATATTTAGGCTGGATGAACACAATTATTTAATTACGGTATTTTTATTTTTTGATCTGACGATGGTGTATATAAAGAGGGATTTATGGTGGTTTTATGTAAACAAACAGTAATTTATGAAACAACCGAAGATATAAATTAGAAAAGTATTCAAAATATTATGTAAACATAATTATTATCTATGACCATTGACCAAGAGGACGTTTTTCTGCTTCATTTGACACCAGAATCGATTTCCTCTTTGACAGCGAATATCTCGGCATCTATACTATGTAGAAAACTTAAATTTGGTATAATATTTCCGGTGACATTACAATGCTGTAAATTTTCGTACTTCGGGAACTTCAGGTTCGGCCCCCAAACCGGAAATCAATGGCTGTTAGGCTAATTTGGTCGTGTGCGGTGTCTATGGAAAGATCTCTGCAAGGGGAATTCATTGCACCCCGAATTTTTTCCGAACTTCCGGTTCAGACCTGAAATGACGTCACAAAACCGGAAGTTGATAGCTTTCAGGCCAAATTGGTCGTGTGAGGTGTCTATGGAAAGGTCTCTGCAAGGGGAATATTCATTGCACCCTGAGTTTTTTTTTTTGGTGGCAGCTTATAAAAGTGTGTCTTGAAAAACTTAGTTTTTCTAAAAATATTGTGAGGCTATAAATATACGTCGTATAGTCGTAGGAAGCTGAAATTTATTTTTTATTTTAATACTTACGAAATATA
>JAQGBM010000692.1:0-12672 GCA_034698405.1 Symphylella vulgaris | reverse complement strand
TAATTTTCCAGTATTTTTCTATAAAAATGTCCTGATTAAATTTCATGAAATTTGAAACTATTTAAAATTTCATGAAAATTGCCCACCTCTAGATATAACCAAAACTTTAAACATTTAGGAGGTGTTGGTCACGTGTGGTAACTGCGAGTGAGTGTGCGTACCTAGTTCCTTTTAGATTTTGTCTAATTATTGTAATTTATAATTTTCCAGGAAATTCGGATTATTTTTATGATTTTTTCCCAAAAAAATCTAGAAAAAATTAAATCCATTTTTAATCATATTTTTTAAACTTCGCAATGAAAATGCGAAATTTTAACGGGGGGGGGGGGGGGGGGTGGGGTTGAACAAGCTGCAGCAGTGCAGCTATATAAGTTAACTGTAGGCTACGTACTAACTTACAGCTGCCAATTTAAGATTTTAATCGCACTTTCGCTGTTGTATAGAATGCTGTAATTTGGATATTATGTTCTGCCTACTTTTTCGGAAAAAATTGGTGTAGTACCGAAAATTCAAGATGGCGGAAGTATAATTTTTATAAATTCGATTTCGGGCACTTTCCGTAGTCGTATTGGAAGTTGAATTTTGTTTAGTTATGTTATGCATGCGGAACCGGTCTACTTTTTCGGAAAAAAATCAAAAATTCAATTTTTATCTTAAAAATAATTGTAATTAATACTATAAGGCCTATAAAGCAATAAATGAGTAAGTCCAATTTTAAAAAAATATCATAAAATCTGTTGGGTATATTTTTCTTTTGACCACTTTAGGAACAAATTTTACCGTAATAATTTCCATTTGCAATCTTTCTACATACCGGCATAATAATTCTGGGATGAATGCAAATTAAAGATCTAGCTTTTAATCCACATTTGTATGTGCTTATTTTGACATTTAAAGGAAAACATCCTTCGGCTATAAACACCAATATACAACAAACATTGCAAGAGGTCTCGCTTAACTCTCTTTTTTTGGGGGGGAACTCGATAAAACAAGAAGTTCAACAAAAATTATAAATCACCTCTGTGGTTGGAATCGAGTCGCTATCATACAGTTTTGTAGTGATTTCCTTTTTTCTTTTCTCTTTTATATATAAACTATAAAAAAATAACATTGAGAGCTATAATATACACCTTTAAAAGATCAAGCTTGTAATCTAGCGCATGTACAATGTTTCCATACCTATCTGGGGCTGATAATAAAACATCGCCAAAATGTGTTTATATATAACAAAAGGAATTCCTATCGCAAAAATAACGTAAAGAATATAAGAAGAAGAAAAAAAGCATCACTGAAAGATAAGGAATAAAATAGTTGTGTTTATAATAAAAACGTTAGAATATAGTGTTACGTACAATAAGGTAATCTGAGATCTATCTAGGTTTTGTTTTTATATACCTATGATGCTTTGCTATAACCTTACGTACTTAAGTCTTAAACGGATACTCCGTACATAATACGAGAAATGTGATGCGCTGAAGAGGTCAGTTATGAAACTAAATATAAGTTTTCATATGCTATATAGAAGCTGTACGTTAATACAGCTGCATTGCTTGAAGTTGCAGATATCGCAGGGTGTAGCCTACCAAACTGGTAGTAAATCGAGGGTGAAGCGGGTCGATTAATAACTGCATTTAAATCTTTAGAAAAAGATTGTTTCCCATGCAACTCCACGATAATCTTGGAGACCCCCTCCCCCCATCACTCTAACATGAATTAACCATGCAGAAAACCCCTCTTATCAGCCGAGAGGCCCGAGGCAATGCATTCGTCCACTTTCATCGTGAATGATACAAAAAAAAAATTCAGTAGGGTAAAGACAATCTTTCAAAGATTACTA
Organism: Symphylella vulgaris; assembly: GCA_034698405.1. Classification (NCBI taxonomy): domain Eukaryota; kingdom Metazoa; phylum Arthropoda; class Symphyla; family Scolopendrellidae; genus Symphylella; species Symphylella vulgaris. The sequence continues at coordinate 10,835 of JAQGBM010000692.1, read as the reverse complement.
CGGGTATTTTAGGCTTATAACTTACCGGTATAGAAATTTCAGCATTATAAGGAGTCCCCATCATTAGTAAAAAGATTCAGTGTTGTGCTGTCATCCCCTCATTCAGTTTGCTCTGTTAAGAAATAGGTGTCAACTGTCAAGCAAGCCTTCTAGTTTCTCACTAAATGTACACCATTTCCTTCTGATCTTTCAATTTGGAAAAACAGGATGACTATCATGGGGAAGTATCAAGTACCGAATCAAGACGGGGAAGTCCCTAATCGGTTCTGAGGCCTTTTTTAAATGGAAAAAATTACTTCTGCAGTCTCAATTCGCCCAGGAATTCGCAGGTTAATCCATCTGGCAGAGACATTTAGCCTTTAATGCTAAAAATAAAATCAAAGCAAGGTTCTTCATGACAAAATTTTCTGTTTAAAACTTAAACATAAAAGCTATGCAAGAAAAGAAAAAAAAAAACCTTCAAGTTTTAACAAATGAATATAATAAAAGACACGGAAATTTTAACAGAAACTTTTACATTAAGTTTCTTAGATTTAAATAACTTTTTTAGACTGTTTTTTATGGTGTTGTACTTTTGAAGATTAGATGTGAAGAAATATCCTTTTATCACATTATTAAAGGAACAAAATAATTACATAATTATGTTGCATAGAAAGCGGGCGGAGAGTGTAAAAAGAAATATAAAGTTAAACATAACACAGCAGTTGTACCTGTGCATACGCAATCACTATTTTTCTCTCTTTCTCTTCCTTTTTATAATACGAAGCAAAAAAATCTAGCTCCACATCAGAGCAGATAAGCTCGAAAATGAAGTTCTCTAGCCACTTAGCAGTAAATTCTGCCATTTCATATTATACACTCCCCTTGTTGAAGTCTTTTCATCCCATTTTTAAATTGGGATTCTTTGGGTAACTTGCGATAAAAGGGAGTAGGTATGTTATACCAATGTAATCCAAACCTATCGCTTAATCTCCATCCCATTTTACTTAATACGACTAACCAATATAACCTCACGGTGTAGCCGTTAAGGTCACTCATGACAGGTTCGATTCCGAATCTAGTGTGGACAACTCGGAAGATTTTTCTATCCGTTGATTATGCAACATTCTAAAATGAATGCATCTTTAACTTGCAAGCATGCTGAGGGGCTGAGGGTTAAAATTTCCCCAGATTTTTTTTTTAAATTCCATTTGACCAGCTCGTAGGCTGGTCTACCCCCTAAAACGCCTGAACAATAAGACATAGTCCTGTTAGCTCTTGAGCTCCCGACTATTCCAACTCGGAATTCCCGGAGCGGGGATAAAGGCGCGGGGAATGGGCCTGAAGGTTGGGTCGTGGCCAGGCCAACAGATCCGTGTTTTAGAAGTCTTTCAGAGATATATCTGAAGCAGCTGTGCAAAGGTTATACGTATACCGGTACAAATAATCGAGACTTGCGCCCCTTATACGTACTTTACGACTACATGGAAGAATATTTCCCAGCAGTATACCTCCTTAAGGATATATAGGTTCAGGTAAAAATTAAGGGACAACCCTGACCGCTGTTTAATGTAGTTAATACCGGTACCTTTTCATTTATTTCTTTATTTTTTATAATGACCAAATTATGAACTTTACAACTTGAAAATAACCATGTGACAGGTCCAATATACACGAATGTTTGCTGATTTGTATGGAGTATGTATGGACAGAAGGTACAATACACATTCTATAACAAGTATAGGCTATTTCAGCACCGTAAAAAGCTATCATTCAGTGTGAACTTGGGGGCATGTAGGCCCCCCCCCCCCTTAGTACCGCCGAAGCCGGCTATAATACAGTGCCAAGCCGTCGCAATGAGGGCGAATTAGCCCATGAAGCACTGACCTCGGAAAATGCATACTACTAAAAAATTTTAATGTCCTTTTTTTAATAATCTCCATGGACATCATCATATCATCATAAATTATGTGACATTGCTGCATGGTATTAACAACCTTGTTTACTGCAATATGCTATCTAATAAAGGGCTATGTAACTCTTAATGTATTTTCACGGTATCTATATACGTAACATACATTAAGCCAGACTTTTATTATCCTAACATACTGGGTATACAAGCTTCGTAATATTGGCAAATGCGCAGCAGAAAATTGAGTCTAAACAGGATTGATCAACATTGTAATAATATTCTTTGATCAAAGATATGGTGAACGTAGTGCAATGCAAGTTAAATGCATCATCACTTTTCACACTGACTTATACCGAAATTTTCTGACAAATATAGGTCTATACACTGACTGACAGTGTAGCCTTCACGTTATAACACTGTGGGGCAGTTACTTAAGAGTTAAATTATAGGAACAGGCTGAAAAAGTACGATTTGCCCTCCACGGCGCACATCCTGAGCAGGCTAAGCTGAGCAATCACAGAAGTGTGCCATGTATTCGTATTCCTGTGACTATGAGTAAACACTCCGTTCTCAGTGGCTCCATCTCGCGATATGGAGAGCGAAACTCAGTGCTGTGACCTCCCTTACAGAAAAATGAAGTCCAATCAAAGAAGGACGTCCACAGGACGTCTTCCGGAAGTCCCCAGGAGTTCCTCGATGAAACACTGAGACTAGTTGGACGTCCAATTTTGATCCACACTATGAAGGTCCACGCTTGGACGTCCTCATCTGGACCTGATGTGTGTCCAGGACTTTCTGTAGAGGTATCAAAGACGTCCACAGGACGTCCTAGCTTGGACCTTCATAGTTTGGATCAAAATTGGACGTCCAACTAGTCCTCAGTGTGTCATCGAGGAACTCTTGGGGACTTCCGGAAGACGTCCTGTGGACGTCCTTCTTTGATTGGACTTCATTTTTCTGTAAGGGCTTCCTTATTGATCTGGCTTTATGAAGTGTTCCGGAATGCATGTTTTGCCTTGCATGCATTAATTCGCAGCCATATTGGATCTGTTTCTAACTAATGTAGGCTACTACTGTATAATTTTAACAGTATATCGTAATGTTATTTCCCATCCTGATGAGGTATGTACTTTTTCACTTTCCTCTATTAAAGTAGCCTGAGAAAATTTTTCCATAACCGTCATGACGTGATGATGATGTCCGTACACAATCAAACATGCTAGGCTATATTCGTTCTTTATATTACACTATAAAGACGTCATGTAGAAAACGAACGTATAATAATAATAAAAGGCCTGGGCTACAATAATAATGTAACAACGAGATTTAGGGGAGAGAGGAGAAGAGAGAGTGAGGAAAAAAATATATTAATCATTAATTCCCGTTGATTGTCCAAGAATTGGGCAATCAGCGTACATACCTCATCCAAAAGTGTTGGCAAGAAATAATGCTTTTCCTTCTAAGAAAGACGGCGTATTTTCACGCGATTTCAGAAAGAAAAGCTCGTTATAATAATCTCCTATATACTCCATAATATAAGAGTATGAAGGCCACTTTTAAGCTATAATACAGTGTTATAACGGTATAATGAAAAGTATTCGTTGTATAGCCCAGAATCCCCAGATACGTTAAAGAGTTAGATTTTATTTAAAGAAAGTTTTACAGGATTTCATTTTCGTTATCAGAATATATTGGAAAACTTATCTTATAGTACGAGTTAGAAAAGAAATCTGGGTCTACTCAAATGAAGTGAAATTAAATGTAAATTTGGATGTACTGTACGACAGTGTACGTATATGTATCAATGATTTTAACTGGATTTTTGAAAGGAAAGTGCGTGTCAAGCTGCGACTACTCTAAGAATTTCATTCAGATTTTCTTATCCGGATATTTATCATTAATATCATAATTATATTAATCAGACAACCTAAGGCTAAGCCAGCCTATTAATAAGACAACCTATTTTTAATCGATACAATTAACTTATAATGTCATTATTAATTTCAATAAATACTCTCCCCTATACAAGCATAAGAAGGCTTTTTTTTAAATAATACACTTCATGCCAAGCTGATGGTTTGATCATCCCATGTTGACATAAAGTCAAGTTTCGTCAGGTGTGCGGTCAGTGCTAGGATGGGTGGCCTGGCCACGACTTAATCTTTACTCACTCTTTCCGCCTTGTACACCCGTTCTCGGACTTCGTCAGGGAATCAGGGATAGCCTCTAGTTTGGAGTAAAGGGTGCACCCGAGCTATTACTTTGTGTCATGCAGGTTAAAAACGATTTTAAGTTAAAATAAAATATAAAATAACATAAATATAAATGTTATGTTGTCGTTATTTACTAGAATCTAAACAAGAATATGCTAAGCTAAGAGGGACATTGATTCAAGCTGTTAGTACGAGGCTAGTGTTCAAACCCTTTAATTAACATATCACTTTAATATTTTTTTTTAAATTACAAATTATTAATCTTATAGGATATGAAGCCTATGATATTATGGCATAAAAAATATGAATGACTAATATTTGAGAGCAGCAATCATGTTCTCATGTTGCACTGCCACAAGCACTCTCCTTCATGATAGCGATATATGACTAATTAGTCGGAATTTTCGATGACAGTAATTAAGATATTATCTATCCTCTATCATCAGCGAAACGAGTAGAGAAATATGAAAACTGGGAAAAGAGAGGGGGCGGCCGGTCTATATTAAAGGGATGGAAAGGGGGTATGCAATATAGGCTGGCGGGGTTTTAATCATTATTTACATTACCGCCTATCTGTCCGCAAAGAGATGACCATGAAATAATGATGATGTTGGAGTTATTACACAGCGAAAAGCCTTCAAAATTAATCTCAAAACTAATATATCAAAATATGTCGGGAAGTTTATGCTCGCCAGAGATAAGGAGGTCTGCTGATGCTGTTTTCCCCGAAAATTATTGTTATTTTATTTACGATGCCCTAAGGGTGTTTTATTTTTGGCGAAAGAGCTGATGTGAGAATGGTACGAAGTTGTAAAATCAGCAGCATGAGCTCTAAAAAGGGGTGAACATTGTTTACTGGTGTCACAACAAGATAGCAGAAAACCAGAGAAGCTTGGACTTCCCTTGATAAACATTGGACTTCCCCTGTCTGCAATACCCAATAATTACCCATGCATGGGTATTGCAGACAGGGTTGCGGGTGTGGAACAGGAACCATTTAATAAGTGTAGACAAGGTATTAGGTCTGGTAGACAACTAAGGGTCTTAAACTAATCCATCCATTAATTTTCATTTCAGGATTTAGGAATAGCCTGTATTGCAGGGAAAATGATCATGTTTTCAGGTCACAAAAGGCATCCTAAAAACATTTCCCCCCTTGGATGCCTTTTGTGATCTGAAGACATGATCATTTTCCTTGATACAGGCTAATCCACCCCTCATCTGGGCTAATCCTAAATCATGAAATCCTCGACTTTCTTGATCCCCCTGGTCATGATCATTATGTGTATCGGTATATTTTTCAAACTGATGGATTGGGTCATAATTTTACTTTTTTTACTTTCTAGACCGAGTACCGAACAACTGCTGACCAGTTGTTGGAATTGGCTACATGACGTATCACTCATTAGAAGCCAACCTTTAAACCTAGGCAACCAATAACCTAAAGTATTGCATATAGTCCCCTTCACAATAATATTCAAATTTAACTACTGTACCGTACTGTACGATTTCTTTGCGAAGACAACGATGCATGAACGGATGAAGGACAAGGAAATCTGCTTCAAATCCTCATAACAGTGTATTAGGCTACAAGTGTTATAAATCCAGATATGTCCCATAATATGTAAGTTTATTTCATATATATATTCATATGGGAAATCCTAGTTTAGACAGGGATATATCAGGAAATATCCCCGCTAACACTTGACTTGTCATAAAATCAATAAACTTTAGCTCATTATAACCCGATGAGCTTTGAAGGGAAGGGGATGTACCCTGATAATTACTCCACCTTAACAACACTGATGTCTAGACTCAGATTTTCGTTATCTATCTGATAATATCTGCTATGTCCTGAAGAATACCTTAACGAAATCCTGTAGACTAGTCTCACTACCCTCATTCAATATTTCTTTAAAATACAAAAAGCTTTTACCGTACAAAGGTAGGCTAGAATAGAAGTTAAGTTAAACCGAGACATAAAAAATATACAATATTAATCAGAGCAATCAACTATCGTACACTTTAAAAATGAAATATCATTCAACCAAAAACGAGACATCGACCTGTTAAAAAAAATAATGGATTTTAGAAACTAGGCTACATCAAACTCAATTTTTAATTATTATTTTGGTTCATTTTTTTCTTCTTCTTAGAACTTCTTCATTCTATCCAACACTCCAATGCGCGCCCGGAAGAAAATAATAGATCTGTCTCAGAATCTCGAAAACTCTCCAGACTTCAAGTGTTAAATTATTCATTGGTTATTTATCAGTTGGACTGTGATCTGTTGGGCTGAGAAAAAGGGGAAACTACTGACTGTAATTCCATTGCCATTCTATACAAGGTTACACATTCTATTTCTCTTTATTTTTCCGAAGAACTCGAAATTGAGTATTTATAAGCAAACCGAATAGAAAATAAGAAGAAGTCCCCAATACCATTATGAACTCAGAAATGCTCTAGGGTCATTTGAAATGGATCTATATTATAATAAAACATATAAGTTGAGACCCGGCCGTCATTTCACTACGGTATACATAGAATGACAGGCAAAAGGAATTTGAAGAGACCCGTCAGGTTAACAGGGTCCTGTCCTGAGCTGAGAGATCCTAACTTAGGTCTAAAACGAATATGAATTTTGATTTTTTTTTTAACTCACTGGCTTCACAATGGAGTTTCAACAAGTGATCGGGGAATTTTTTTCATGAAATTTATTGTGAAATTTTATGAAATTTATGAGACGTTATTTGTCATTTCGTAATATACCTTACTTATTTTACTTTTCGTGACATGCAGTTCTTCTATAGGGTTTTCTTGTTAAGGTTAAGCCTGGCTTAACCGAAAGTCGAGAATAGAAAACCAGTAATTAGTCTTATAGTAGATTAAATTTCGATTGCTCAAGTGATTTTAGCCTCGGATAAGTCGGATTTACTACTAAATTACAAACAACTATAGCTTGTGGCAATCGTATACTTATCATACACTTTAATATGGAGCTAATTAGTCCGCAGGCTTAATACTAATGTAGAAGTAGAAGACCAACTAGCCGGAGTAGAAGACCAAATTTAAGTGGTCAGAAAACGTCGCTAAAATTATTAAATTGTGAGCGTGCTCGACCGATAGTACAATTTTGCCGATGGCCGATGCCGATTGTTGAAGTCTTCCATCGGCCGATGCCGATGTTTTACAAAATCAAAGTTTCCAGTCATAAATAAGTTTAGCTCCTCTAATTACGGTATGAGTCAAAATTGCCAATTGGAACTTTATCCATTCGTCATCAAATTATTATTATGAAATTAAAGTACAGTAGTTGAAATTCACAAGAGGAAGATTTCTGTCTAGAAAATAGCAACATTTCTGCGTTTTCAGCTTGTAAAAATTTCCATCGGCATCGGCAAAATTTTGTCAACAAATTTGCCGATTGCCGATGCCGATGGGAGAAAAATGCCACGTTCGGCGCCGATGCCGATACATCGGTCGAGCCTTAACCCGGTATATCAGTATACCTAGTAGACTATAATAGTTATGTCATGAGGCATTGTTCAACGCCAAAGTCTGCAAATTTTAGTATGACATAGCCTAATTATTCATTGTTCTTTTCGGATGAGATTTTTTACCCCTTTAATTTACACACCCGAATGACCAAGCCAATGACATCATCTCTGGACCAACTATAAGCTATAATAGGCTATAGCTCAAAAGTTGTATTTTTTGCATCATTGTTATAATATGCGCTCCGTGCAAATTGATGTTAACACGGTCGGACTGAGTTATTATTGCCGAAAAATAATGGAGTCTGCGATGAAGCTCGTACGTATTATATTATTATACAGCAACAAGACATAAAGCAGCTGACTATTATAATACTAAATATCCCAGCGCGACGCTATATGGAACCTCCTAAAATACACGCACTGCACCTCTTTAATACGGAGCGATATGGCTTGACCTTTCCCTCCCCTGTAATACGATTATTACAGTTTTATGCCTTTTGCCTTGATATAAGGCGCATGGAAATCATTGTCATTATTACCATGGCAACTGCGTGCTCATATTAAACGTGCCATACGCCGCTCGCGCATAATAAGCACAAGTGCACGCGCGTATTATATTATGACTGTGTATCGCAATGATCGCGTGGTTTTTTTGCGCGTGCGCAGTACGTATAAGTTTTGCGAGCGTGTTAGAACACATGTTGATATTAGATGTTATGGAGAATGGAAATGGGGACATGTATGTTTTTATTATTATTTGGTGTTTTTGTCGTATTATTTTGGAGCCATGCAGATATGGGATCTGAGTCTGCGAAGCCGATGACAGTCCTTACCGAGCTTCTTTTCGGAGTTTTCTAACCCTTGAACGAATATGGATATGGGATACACCAAAATATTGCCTATTTGCCTAAATTGAGAAATATATATTCGATAAAAAAAAATTTAATAAATTAAATTCTGAGTATAACCCGCATTCTGAGGCCCCAATCTGACCCTATAGTTCAGGCAGAAATAAAGCACTTCAAATTCTAGTCCTATACTATGCTTCTTTACTCTGAGTTCTAACTTAATTATAGTTTGAACTATAGCCCTATAGGTGTCTGATTCTGAACTTCAAACAAGGTCTAGATCTGACGGAAATAAACTTAAAATATTTCTGTATGAATTAGGCTAACTAGGGGCCTCAGAAATGGGGTACTTAAGAATTTGGGTCCTTTGGGGTATCATATCAATATGTTCCAATTTGATTCCGGTTCCAAAAATTTCGGTTCAGGTTCTGGTTCCAATTTAAAAAAAAATGTTCCAATTCTATTAAAACAACGGTTTTTATCTGATTCTGGAAGAATTCCTGTTCTTGTATTAGATTTTATCCCTATAGGCTATTATGTCATTCCATGTTCAAAATTGATATTATGCGGTGAATAATCCCCCCCCCCTCCCTGAACCCACCACACCTTCATTTTCCCTCAAGACTTTGAGGGAAGAACCTTGAGCTGAGAACTTAGAAGTACCAGCCATTTCGTGCATTAACCACAACAGGACCCGGCCGTGTCTCAAAAAATATTCACCCTACTCCAAGTTCAAAAACCTAAATTCTAACACTCGGGCTATACGTTTGCTCAACAAATAAATAATTCAAAACACATCAACAGCTAAAATAAGAGAGGTATATAGGCTTCCATAAGAAGAAAACCAAATTTACCCTATACTTTTAAAGGTACTTTATCTATAATACAAGACATCATATACTTTATTCCAATAAATTTTACGAATTCTACCGTACATGTGTGTGAGTGTTAAGAAATAACGGAAAACTAGATTTGAATATTCTGATATAAAACAGGGAAATAAAACATCCCGCTTTTGGCGGAAAGTAAGTTATAGGCTATGCAGAAATATGCTTTTTTTTTGTACAGCACATGTGCTCGCTTCTTCTTATCAGAAATGCAGAGCAAAGAAGAGAGAGCAGTTACAGTAGTTTCCCTATCATCCTATATATTTTGCAGGTATATGAAGAGGTTTTTTTTTAAGAATCAAAACTATCTCCCCTCCCCCCATGCAAAAAAGGGGGAAAAATCATGAAGACTTTACAGTACAAAAGGAAATTGTTGACTGCATGTTCTCTGGTTGTGTTAAATGTTAAATTTTATTTTCAGATTAGAGTTTAATGTGGTTTAACAGATGTGCAAATGATTGTACTATATGTGGTTTAATACAGTAGATGTGCATTGCTTGTACTATATTTTTAAACAAGGAGTTGAAGACAGTTGAAGGTCGTAACCGGACGACGGAGTGATATATTTGAATTTTTCCTATTTTGCCAGGGAGATGTCACCACCGACATAATGGTTTTATTTTTATCATTACCATAGTCTAACATATTCTTAGGCTGGTCACACACAAACCCCTACTGGCTGTAAAGGTTTTTTCTCACCTATGTAGGCCTACTATTCCAAGTTGAAATGTGGCGGTTGAAGAGGTATAAAGGTAATTGTCATTCCTTTCAATGTTGAGAACAAGGGGACCTACACACTACACAGAGGGACCTCATCCTAAAGAGCTTTGAAGCTTTATGAATTTTATTCACCCTCAAATCTTTACCAGCCTCTGTCGGGATGTGACAAACGTAATTTCTGGGTTCTGAGGCAAGCGCACAACCCCCTGACACCGGGAAGAAACTATAGGTGCGCTCCTTTCGTGCTTTGTGTACTGTCCAAACCAGTCCCAAGTAGTACAGTACACAATACCTCCTGATTGGCGCAAAATAAAAATTCACCAATCAGAAGGTTTTGGATGGGTACGTATTACTGGTTTCGACAGTAGGCTACACAAAGCACGAATCGAGCCTAGCTTTTAATTCAAACGGTAGTTACGGTACAGCGTTGGATTATCTTCAATACTGGGAAATCTTCCCGACTTCGCGTCTATAACCTCGTCTGCAACAAAGAACGCCAGCATCAGGACTTCAATATATGCCTGGGAAATTCTAATATATATTTCTTCTATTGTAGCCTATGGATGTAGATTCCGGGAAATAGCATCGTAGATATCGATGCAGCAGCAGACTTAAACCACAAACGCCTTTGCAGCGCAGTCTATAAATAAATTCGCAATGATCACTATTATGTAAGACAGCGCACAATACTGAACACCCCCTTCCCCCCAAAGCCAAAACTGCCGATGCGCGATCTAAAAATTGCAGGTTTGCTGACATTAAATCTCGTAACCTCCACA
>JAQGBM010000691.1:0-12676 GCA_034698405.1 Symphylella vulgaris | reverse complement strand
TTTTAACTTCGAACGGGTAATTTCGAAACAAATTCGATAAAAATCGAATAAATTCCGACACAGAATAAATCAGCGAATTATTCTGTGTCGGAATGTATTAGATTTTTATCGAATTTGTTTCGAAATTACCCGTTCGAAGTTAAAATTGTCGAATTTAAAATTTTTCGAAGCTATTCCGGCGACCCCTTTAGTCCACTAGTACAGGTTTGGGTCCACCGGTCGGCTGATTAAGAAATTTAATAGGGATGTATCATACGGTAGTTAGTTATGTGCCGAATGAAATTTGAAACAAAATTGGCTAAATTTGGGCAAGTTTAATTATATTTTTTAAATCTCTGTACAACTTGATCGTATAGGTCCTTTTTAAAGGCCAAATGTATTAGTTTCCATGCCGTGAAAAATATATTGATGGTAAATTAGTAATTTTGCAGTAAAGGCTATTTTTCTGATTAAATTTAATCAAATTTCATGAAATTGCCTATCTTTAGATGATCTTTAGTAAACTCGAAGCCTTTTCCCCTCTAAAACTCGTGCTTTTTTATCTCTCCGTGTGAGGGGGAAAAAGGATTCAGTCTTATTTTCTTACATCCCTATTTTCTTTTTCAGCCCACGGGTGAATCCCTTTACATAGAGGGCCTTTTAAGAGTTTTTTCCCCCTTTAAATATCGCAAATTAGATTTTAGACGTTTAAAAATGGGTGTGGGGGGGTCCAATAATGAATTTTTAATGTCTTATTAATAATATTATACTAACCTCTGGTTTAGCTGGTTCCTTATTTTCCTAAAATTTAATATAAAAAATATATATAAATTAACAATAATTGATATTTTAAATGCAAAAAACTACAACAATCTTTTAAACAGCAACTGTGAGGTAATAAAAAGAACATGAAAAATTTTACACACACTTTAAAAAAATACGGTAATAATTAAAATCATAATATATCCTATTAATAAATTAAACAAAAATTTTCATATTCTTTAAAATAATTTCAATAATAATGTGCACACCAAACAGCGAAATTTTTGGCTTCGTAAAAAAAATTAATTAAACAGCGCTGATCACGTTTTAAACGTAAAAGTTATAAATACCCTTGGACCAAAGTTTAATTATTTAACGATTTTTGGGGGGAAAATTTTATGGTCCAAGTATACAACGTGTATCCCATGATTATTTTTTGATTGGCAACTTTATAATGCTCAACAAATTAGGGCAGTAGGGCATTACATCGGTCGATCTGCTTAAATTCTGGACCATGTTTTGGCTACCACTTTTCTCTGGCAACACGCTATAAAGTTATATCAAAACATGGTCCACATTTTAATTTTTTTGGCCATGGTTTTGATATGAATGGCGTAATAAGAAAACGATCAATTTTTGCTTTCCCACTGTAATTTCGAGCACAAAAAAAGTGGGCTTCGCATTATTTTATGCGAGAAATAAATTAGGATAGTTTAAAACTTAATTAAATATCAATTTTTCACCATTATTTCGCAATAATTTTCGAATAATGCAGGATAAAATTGGCCTGGAAGTACCGAAGTAAGACGTGTTCAGCGCTGTTTAAATATGATTATATGGACAAATACATAGTGCGGTAATATCACAATAATATAATTGCTTGAACCATTTAAAAATCTTTTAAATTAAAATTAAATAATATTAAAATTAAAATATATAATGGGTTAAATAACATCGAGCAAGCAACTTTAATATGATTAATTATAATCAAGCAATGATATTTTAATTTTATCACCCGCCTTGCACCCAATTTATTATACCTACTAGGTAACCCACTCTTTTTAAATCATTAATTTTAATGTGTTAGCACCTGTACAATTGAAGGGTCTCCAGCTTCAGGTGTCTGCGCAGGTTTTGTGACCTCTTGTTCAGTTACTGCTACTACAACAGGCTCGGTACTAGGAGAAAGGGGTGCCGGAACTTCGACAGCAGGACTAGTCGCCGTGGCTTCTGCTACAAGTTCGGTTGGCGGGGGAACTTCGGGAAGGGGAGGGGGAATTTCTTCGGAAGTAAGGGGTGGTGGCGGAACATCAGGGAGGGGTGGAGGTATCGAGTCTGCAGGAGTAGGAGGACTTGGTGCTACTTCAGTAGGTGGGGGAGGTACCGCTTCTGTGGCTGGGGAAGCAATCACTGGTTCTGCTACGGGAGGTGGGGGAATTACTTCCGGAACCTCTGGTACCGCTACTTCAGGTTGTGGAACCTCTGGTAGTACTACTTCCGGTTGAGGTAGAACGTCTGCAGCTACTGCGGGTACTGGTACTTCCGTAACAGGAGTAGGTGCAGATTCTACGTTTTGTGCTACTTCGGTAGGCGTTACTAAGGGTTCTACTACTATTGCTTCTACTGGAGTAGTTGGAACCTGGGGAGCTTCAGGGGTCGGAACAGACTCTACTACTTTTGGGGGTTCCTCTGCCACCACTGGAGCGACTATTTGTTCTTCTACTACTTTTGGAACCTCTGGCACTGGGGGAGGTGCTTCATTTGGCGGTTCCGGTATAATTAAAGGCTGTTCCTCCGCTACTTTTGGAGATTCTGCTGGTTCCGGCACTTTGGGAGTTTCTGGAGTCTGTACAGCAGGAACGGGTACTTCTTCTTTGGGAGGTTCCGGAACAGGTTCAACGGTCTTTGGTTGGTCCGTCTCAACCGGAACATTTTCTGTTTTAATTACTGGTACTTCTTCTACTTTTTGTGGTTCTGCTTTGGGTGCCTCGCTTATTGGAACTGTTTCTGCTACAGGTGCAGCTGCAGACTCTGGTACAACTGTCGGTTCTGCAGGCTTAGGTTCTTCAGTCTTTTGTTCTACTGGCGCCGTCGCCGGCGTACTTTCGGTTTGCTGGTGTGCCGGACTTTCTGTTCCATCATAAACTTCGGCCACTGCTACTGGGGGCGTCTTCTATTATGATACAGATATTTTGTTTTGCTTTAGTAGAATATTCTAATTTTAAAACGTCTCGAATAATTCATGCATAGATTTATTTTTGTCAGTAAAATAAATAAAATTACACAATAATAAAGTCAGTACAAAACACGAGATAGAGTAAGTTAATAATGACAGGTTTATTTGAGAAGTTAGAGTACCTAGTAGGTGTTTATATATTTGATTTGGGTGCCACACGAAGAATTATTGTTAGAAGTACAACATGCTTAATTTACGTGTGTGAGTTGTTGTGCTTCAATCACACATGCAAAAAAGTATCAATTTTTATGTGTTACAAACAAGCCAAGAAGATGGTTTTGTTTCAAAAGTACAATGTCCAAATAAAAATAAAAATACTAAGAAGCAGGAAGCCAAAAATTAATATATCGGAAGAGAGTTAAAAACATGTAACAACAATGACAATTACAACATGAAGAGAAAAAATATTAGTGTGAAAAAAAAAACACTTTCAAAACATCTCTTTTCTTTCTCCCTTTCACAATATATAAGTTAAAGATAGGAAAAAAAACATTCAAAACTAAATTATATACAGTTTGTAAAATAGTAAACACACAAACATACAAATAAATACACAAGGCAATATTGTTGGTTATTTCGTCATTTTAAAGTAGAATTAACAATCATCTTACAACATAAGGTGATGACCAAAATAAGTTTACTTTATACTCGTAGGTAGGTGACTACTGGATACCGTATGTTGCGATTAAACATGTGCGATTTTTTTAAACTTAAATTGCATGTTAATTTTTAAATTATCTTAGTCTATTTTATCACTTAAAAAAATAATGTCAATAATTTTCACGAGTATTTAGTTTGTTTAAAATTTAAACTTTTTATAGCCTTACATTTAAAAAAAATATCAGCCTAGATATTATATTCAAATCTAAGATTTCTTAAGGTTATGTAGTACAAACAGTTCAAATTTAGTTTTAGACTGTTTTCGTTAATACCTGGTTTTTCGTGGAAAACTAAAGTGTTTTACTGATCATGTTGGATATTGTCTCTATCGAGCCACTTTAACAAAATTTAAACATATGTTTTGATTTTTGAATTGTTTTATTTTAACTTACTTTTAAACTTACGACGCTTTTTCACAGTTTAAAATTAAGTTAAAATAAAACAATTCAAAACATATTTTTAAATTTCGATAGTGGCTCGATAGAGACAATATCCAACATGAGTAAAACACTTTAGTTTTCCACGAAAAACCAGGTATTAACGAAAACAGTCTAAAACAAATTTGCCATTGAACTGTTTGTACTACACAACATTAAATAGTAATGAAATTTAGAGTTCTATACTTAATTAAAAAAGATAAATTCTTTATTTGGATTTTTACAGCTGAAATGCTTTAAATGATTTGATAAGAGTTAATGGTTAATCTTTTATAATTAATTAAAGCTGCTTTCGGCAATTTATTTTAAAAGAAGCTGCTGTGCTATTAACTAACATCATCGTACTGACTAGTACGATTAAGCCAGTAGTGGTGGACATTATCACCAAACATTGTCTAAGTAAGTCTAGTCATCACCCTATGTGCAGCATAGCTCATCGAAACTGCACAAAATGTCGGTACAGCATTTTTGAGCTAAATAATGACAAACACCATGAGAAGAAACACCAGGTTTGAAGAAAAAAAAATCGAGTCAAGGCAAAAAGTTAGAATAGCAGACGTTATCAGACGCGAAGAATCAGCCAAGTAGGCAACACGTTACAGCTGCCACATCGTTCTTCATTTTTGTTATTTCAATGCTAGCTCTTGCACACTTTTTTTTGTATTTCGGAAATGTTAAGAATGAGGAGAGTAGAGTAAAAAGATTAAGTTGTCTTTAAAAAAATCGAAAGATCAAGCAGAATCATCAACACCTGCACAGTGTTTTTGATGCAATTTTCCAAGAAAACTCGGTCAAAAATGACAAAATGGCGCAGCAAAAAAATGGCTTACCACAGCAGAGTGGTGTTAAAAGTAGCCAAAATATATTTAATTTTAATGAATGCAAAACCATAAGCAAAAAGCATCATATTATTCATCATTTTGTAAGAGTGACGACGCAGAAAACTGTCTCAAAGATACATATTTTTTCCAGCTTTAGTTTCAAAGTCGAGATGACGCAGTCCATTGAAAAACATTAGTCAGCCATTTTTTATTGGGATAGTTTTAGGGGAAAACGGTTCCAATATTATTGAAATATTTCAACTTATGTTTTTGCTAAATTATGGTATAAGATTTATGTAAAATAAATCGCAAGAATATTCAAGAAAACTTTATTTTAATTCTGTTAATTAAAAAAACGGCGTCTGCAGGGTGGCGGATGACTAAAAACAGCATAACTAAGCCACCCTGCTCAGCCCTCATATAGTTCCCCACAAAATGAATAAAAATGGCTTCCAATTTGGACTGGAAAAAGTTAGAAGAAATGTGGGGGGCCAAGAAAAAATTCAAAAATTGTTTTTAAAAGCAGCCAGCAAGAAAAAACAAGTTCTTATAGCATGTAAATTTATACAAATTTGTAGAAGATTGTAGAAGACTTATAGAGATAGGATAATATTAAAAAAAAAGGAAATAGCTTTTTGTTAGTAAAAATAGGAAATGAGATTGGCTGCTCTCCTTCTTTCGATACAAAAATAATTCAAAACAAGATGGAGGCGAAAAAAGCAAGAAGATGGGGGGTGGGGTGGTACTATTATAAAATCCCATACTCCTTCTTGCAAAAAAGCATTTTGAACTTAAGCAATAATTGCATTTTCTAAGAGATGCACCATAAGAAGCTTTTTTTCTGCATTCCGGAATGCTGAGATATACGTTTAAATAAAACGGAAGTAATGTTTCATCTCTCTGCCAAATGTTAGTGCCGAGGAGCGCGAAAAAGGATCTAAATGCAATTAGCATAGTTGGTTTCAGTTTGGTGCTGCAGGGATTAAAGCAAGGAGAAAGAAAGTGTATCTCGCATAACATAACAGCAGGGCCTTTAAGACATTGAAATTATTTTAATCTTAGCTATACGTGAAGTATGCCAAGGCAGAGAATCATGTTATGTATCATATTCTATGGAGAACTTTTTCTAATACATCGTGCAATTTTGTTTTAGTAGCTAACTGTGTTGTGCTGAATGGTGATGATGTTCATTAATTTTTAACGATTTGGAATTATTACAGGCTTGTTATTATTATTTTGTGCTAGCATTTTTATTAATTAGTAGCTCATGGTGGTTGTGGCAAAGAGCAATAATTAGGGCGGTAACTTTACACATAAAAATGAGTTATTTCAATGATTAAATTTAACAAGTTAGGAAAACAAATTAATGCAAATATCAGCTGTTTCTATGTTTGTTTTTTTTATTATTTGGTAATTTGTGGGGGGATAAAATTTCAATATTTACGGTTTTGTTTTTATATATTTTTTTAAGTGAAAATTTCTCTTTGTTTTTAAATTTTATTTAAAATTAGAATAAGGTGCGAATAATAATTTATATCACTGCAATAATTAATGTTTCAAGATTAATTCTTCCAGGAAATTATTTTATTTTAAGAAAATCTAAATTTAACAAATTTAAAATCTTTTAATAAGTCGAAAATCTCAAACTATTTACGTTTATGCTGTTAATTTAAAATTTTAATTTTTAAATCCTGATTTAAATCTTTTATATTATTTTATTTTATATTAAAAAATCATCCTATTTAGTCTAAATTATTTGTTAAATTTATTTAAATCAAAATATTTGTTTTGGAAAAAAAATTACGTAAAAGATAATAATGAAAAAAAATTATAATAAATACAATTTTATAGGGTATAAAAAATTAATTTAATTAAAAAATAAATAAGGCCTAAATAAATTTTTTTTAGAAGAATTACAAGAACTCAGTGATATAATAATTATCCACCAAATTCGTGAATTTTTTTTTTTTTTTTTCCTAACAGTTTTGGAGTAAATTTTTCCTCTTTTAAAAGTTATTAGAAAAGATTTGGGAATCATTGGAACATGGTTAATTAACCACTTGGAATTTCTTTTATTGTGTCTGCACAGAATTTATTGTAAGTGTGTAAAGTACTTTCTGGAATTTCTTTTAAAGTGTTTTGCAATAAACTACAACTACGGGCAACTCCCAGTATGCTGCAGGCTGAGAGAACAAGTAAGTGCAATATTCGGCTTCTTTTTGCAGCGAGCTCTCTACTTCTACTACTTTATTACTGTTAATACTTACAGAAGCGGGCTCGTTTGGCGGAGACGCAGGGATCTCCACAGGTTCTGGTGATGCTACGGGTGCCTGCTGCTCCGGAGCGACCTCTTTGCTCTGCAAAAATACCAAAAAATCGATAAAATGTAGTGTGTAGTCATCATAAGGTTGTTTGCAGTGTGCTAGACGCCGTTGAGTCTAGGTCATTGGCAGTTTTCTCTGTATTCTCTCATTTTACCACCTAGATATTAGAACGTACACACGCGCGTTTGCACGCGCTAATCAATACGAGAGCACGAGAGAG
The DNA here is from genome assembly GCA_034698405.1 of Symphylella vulgaris. Lineage (NCBI taxonomy): Eukaryota > Metazoa > Arthropoda > Symphyla > Scolopendrellidae > Symphylella > Symphylella vulgaris. Next base: position 5,237 of record JAQGBM010000691.1, on the reverse strand, counting down.
GGGGGGGGGGGTAGAAGAGGGAGACTATGAAAGCGCTTACATAATAATAACATTTATTTGGTGGCATCAAAAGCGACAGGCTCTCGTAGGTCCCCGATATATTCACTTTAGGCTCGGCACTTCTTTATTTTTTTCGCCACTTTTTGTGTTGTCGTTGGGCTATAATAGCCGAGTCGACGAGGCTTATAATAATGAACCAGCAAACCTATCAAATAATGCTGGATGGAAGCATTTTATAGCCTAGGCGCTCTTTTGCCTCGATCTTTGTCATACTCAATTTGCAGATTATTTATAATTCGGTTAGCTTTGTAGCCTACAGTATCGGAATTTTTTTCTTTCCCTATTATCGGATCGCGATTAATGACTTGTCATTCCGTTACGTACTTATGCCACCATTATTATAATTCGGTAATTATAATAAAATTATATTAGGCTTAATTGTAAAAAATAAAGGAAGGGCGACTTTTTCGTGCAAAAAAATTATCTAATGCCGAACGAGAATGTATCCGGACAGTTTGGGCGATTTTGTTTAGCAAAAAGTCAAGAAAATACATTCGACGCTTGCTTCGTGAAACCAGCACGCGAGATCTATTTTCTCGACTTTTTTGCTAAAAATCTCTGAAACTGGAGATAAAATTCTTCTCCTCGTGTATGGTCGGCTTAAGAAATTTCTTATTCCAGATTTCCAAATAATTTAGGTTTAAAAGTTAGACCCATTACAGTATCTAGATTCTAGAGAATTAAAATATATCCAACGCCCCAATTTTTTTTTCTCCCGTCGAACTGCATGAAAAAAAACTTCTTGTCCCTATCTTTATTATAGAGCAAAAAGTGTCTAATATTGAAGATAAGAAATTTGAGCAATTAAAAAAAAATTGACCAGGACGCTGAACTACTATATGATGCTTTTTTAGATTTTTTTTTCGGGGGGGGGGGGGTATTGTTATCTTGATTTTTAACGTTACAGTAAGGAACTGGCGAGGAAAAACAAAGGGAGCATCACCCCTGCCCCTATAGTAAGTGGTTCGTTAATGACTTAATGTGCAAAGAGTATAATATTATATTATGGGAATCTACCCAGACAGTCTCAATTATTTAAACTGTCATCCGAAAAAAAAACGACGTTATACTAATAAATAATACTCATAAATCTCTTATTATAGCCTCCTCCGAACTGTTATAGGCAATAAGTTATAATATCATTTCTTGTTCGTCATAAAAAATTCCTAGAAAATCTCAGGATCGATGCAATAACAATAATTTATTGGGGGGAGTTATTTGAATATGTAATGCAATTTTATGGTGTTCGTTTAAGTGTACAGCTTTTCGATGTCGGTATGTTGTGCCTTCGTCCTGGTCCCGCCACCACACTAAATTATGCAAACTCCCTAACAACCAGGCTCTCTAAAAGCTAACTCTTCGTATTATAGAACTCTCACATGTATAATTCATATCAAACTATATAACTTATACCGTGTTATTATCCATATTTAGTAATATAGCACGCGTTGCAAAATATTTTAAGCATTATTAACCTCTCTACGTGTTATGCAAAGTTATTATACACACGGAATGGGTGGCCGCGCCGAATTATTTCAAATATTAATAATTATTTCGGACGCTTAAAGTTTGCACACCAGCCTATATTTTACTAATTTTTACACCGTATTGTTTGGGGATTTTTTTTTAAAGCAAAATTATAAAACTGTCCAGTCCATTGGAGAAACATGTCCCTTTCAAGACCCTAAGTAATTCTTTTGTGCTGCAGTGCTGGAGGCTGGAGCCGACAAACACAAAACTTATTCTGACCAGAAGCCTCCAGTTTCCCAGTTTCCTTGATTGCTGACAGTGAGCTGAGAACTCTGTTTATGGGTCAAATGGGTGCTTTATCTAGATTGTGCCGTGAGCCAGTTTAGAAAGAGAAGGCTATTACGGTATAAATTGGATGGCCGAACACCGGTACACTTACCCTATAGTCTAGAACCATCATTTAAACAAGATTTAAAGAAATCGCAACTTTTCGAGAAATCTCTAATTCTTAAAATATTAGAATTTAAAAAATAAAAAAATTTTTCATGCATACTAATTCGATTAATTTAAGGCAGGCCTAGAGTCCCTGTATAAAGTCACTTTATACATGCAGTAACTCTAGGGCAGGCCTAAACCGGGGCGCCATATATTTTACTGTGTAGGCTATATAAAAAACAACAAAAATGACGTCTCTAGCTAAAAAAAAAAAAACCGAGAAAGCAAAAAGCACTGAAAACTGCGGAAAAAGCAGTGTTTTTCAACCAAGTTGTTAATTATTTTCTCACCTTAAAATTCCCCATGATATATTATTTGGATCAATAACTTGCTGATGCGTTAAAAAAAGTTTTCTCTACTTATTTTGCATGATGCCAAAGACTTTTAGAACTAACTACGTCATGGCAATGTGCCTTTTTACCAAAATAGAGAACTCCGCGAAGGAGGCGGGACCCCTCCTATGAATTTCATCGCAAGGAAATTCAGGAAAAAAACCACAGACGCCATAATACATAAATAAGAACTTTACTCGTGATGATACTCCCCCAGCTGCGCAAAGATGCAACATGTCTGTGTTTTTCACCAAGTCTTCTATATTTAGGTTTCAAGTTTTAACTAAAAGTTACTACGAGTCTTAACTTTTTTCACCCACAACGCACATTTTTTCCTCCATCCTCAGCCTCCCTATTCTCTCATCTGCACCACCACCACTCTTAAAGGTTCAATTTCCTGTAACGTATACAACAGTTAAACACACTTTAGATAAAATATAATGCGTGAAAAGTGCATCGTACAGTGCATTTTCGGATATGTGTAAATTTGTTGTAGTCTACGTAACTTAAGTTATATTAATACGTATAGTCTACAATAATCATCGGTTCATTTCATCGACCCAGTGTAGACTATAATAGTGGCTGATCAATGATCGACATGTACTTGAAAAATTAGTAAGGCTCGACCGATGGTAGGCCTACAATTTTGCCGATGGCCGATGCCGATTGTTGAAGTCTTCCATCTGCCGATGCCGATGGGAGAAAAATCAAAGTTTCCAGTCATAAATAATTTTAGGCCTCTTTCAAAATCGGATTTAATAAAGTTACTCGTAATTAATAATTATTATGAGTCAAAATTGCCAATTGAAACTTAATTTATCCATCAAGTTATTATTATGAAATTAATATAATTGTAATTAATGCTATTGGTGAAATAAATAAAATAATTCATAAACTTATTGATAAACAAATAAACATCGGCACCGGAAAAATTTTGTCAACAAATTTGCCGATTGCCGATGCCGATGGGAGAAAAATGCCTCCATCGGGGCCGATGTCGATACATCGGTCGAGTCTTAAAAATTAGGTTTTGAAGTTGATGTTTTAATCCAGCCTCCATGGGTTGGGTAACAGCAACCCATTGTTTGGACTTTGGTTGATTAAACTGATCAGTCAAAAACATCAAACGAGAGAGGATAAGTTATGAGGAATTTAAAAAACTATAAGCTTTTTAAATTCCTCCCCTTTTAAAATGCTTCCCCTGAAACCACAAGAATAAACATTTTCTTTAATTTTCTCTCCCTAGACTAGTGTTTTTGATTGATCACTTTAATTTACTTGTAAATACTATAAAAATGGTTAGTGCCGGAGGAGTTAGCCGAGAATTCTAGATTGCCATTGTGAAAATACTAGAAAAAAATTTACCGCTGTACTGGTAGCTTATGCTGAACTCAGTTTTATTACTGATACAGTAATAACTTTCTGGCCAATGTTCATTTAGTTCGGTTTGATCCAACTTCAATTCTATAGTCTCTAAAAATGTGAGTATTACGAGAGTACAATGGCCAAATATCATCGTATAACGAAAACGAATCCTGAATTTCGATCGGTTTTTTAGTGTGATGGAAGCCATAAGAACAGAGAATCTTGTAGTTCACGTTCAAGATGCTGAGATACTTTGTTATTTGCAGGTTCAAAATAATTCAAATGCAAGTGGTGTAGAAAACAGTAGAATTCTTACTTTTTTATATATATTTTAAACAAGTCCCTCCATTGTTGTATGTGTACACTGGATTACCATAAAATAACTATTCAATGCAAATGTCAATGAATTTTAAACAAAAAACTTTCGTTGGCCTAAGTTTGCAATGTGATACTTGCTGGGCTATAGGATTCCAATCTCGAAAGTCAAAACCGTATTTAATTAAGAATACCGGTTTTACGTTTCTTTGTAGACAGCTACTGGTATTTTCAATTTTCTTGAGATCGACCGTTATAAGGCAACCATTACAAGATGGTAAAATCTTTATTAAAATTTTTAAAGATAAGATGTAGGCTATGATGTAATCTTCGTATTAAGGGGAATAGGGAAACCAAGGCTCAACGGGACACTGCCACTCTTTTGGCAAAATCCCCTTACTAAGTTACATGTAGCAACCAACGAGCTACATGTAACTTAGTAAGCTAATCGTAGCCCCATACCGCTAGTAAGTACAACTCTTTCTCTATAACCTGAATATCTACGAATTCCCCAATTAACTTATTACCTAACAGCTGAACAATTCTTTTTTTTTAAGCAGCACGCTAACCTTGATAGCCTAATACATTTTTTTTTTTGTGTGCAAAAAGCGTCAGAGAGAGGAAATCAAAATATCTAATCTCAATGTCAGCTCACAACCGATTTTTTTTTTCAAGTTTTTTCTTTTCTATGCGGGTGGTGGTTGCCAAACTGTTTTTTTTTTTTTTTAACTTCCTTCCTTTACAGCTCTTTTAAACAGCATACATTCTGTATCGCTTTCACGATTGTATTTGTATTTTTTTAAGAAACCCGGCCGGCCGAGAGTAAACTTCAACTTTTTTTTTATTTCGCAATTCAAATTCGATGAAAATTTTGAAGAGGGGGGGAAATGAGAAAGTTGCAGCTGCAGCCAATTTAGGGTTTTAATCGATTTCGGGTGGTAGCCTATTTCCCGTAGTCGTAGGAAGCAGAAATTTTGATATGCTAATATCAACTTTCACTATTGTTATGCAGGGACTGGTCTATACTTTTTCGGAAAAATTGGGCTACCGAAAAAATTCAAGATGGCGGAATTTTATGCATTCAATTTCGGGGGGCCGAGCGGCGAAGTGGTTAGTGCGCCCACTTCGGATGCCAAGGAACCGGGTTCGAGCCCCGGCTGGGATGAGAAATTTTTCCGAGTCCTATGGCATTGCCCCTGG
>JAQGBM010000690.1:0-12677 GCA_034698405.1 Symphylella vulgaris | reverse complement strand
GAAACTGACACTTGAAATTATTATCCGAACTCCAAAATCTCTTTAACAAACTAACGATAATCACGTGACCTGCGAGAGTCTGCGTTGAGGGCCGTTTCTCAAATACTAAATCACTCTACTAACACGCGCATGTTCATTCTAGCTGATTCTAGCTAACTTATTATATAAAAAAAATTTCGAAACCCTTTTACAGTATAATAGTACTTAAATAATATATACCTGGCTACCTGCTTAATAATTAAAGTAATTAATACTTACAGCGTAATAAACTATGTATCCGACTCTAATAATAAAAAAATCATAATAGACTGGCATAAGTTAATTTTCAGAAATTCTGTCACATAATATATTTTTGTGGAATTTGGGCAACATAGGTTTGTAACATGAAAAAAAGTGTGCTGAATTTTTAAAAAACTATGTTGTTTAATTTTCGGCGAATAGTTTGGCCGCCATCTTGGAAAATGGCTGCCGTTTTAGACATATATATGGATAATGGATATATTGCACGCAAAATACCCAATATAATATATCTTTTTTCGTTCTGGATATTTTTAGAGATGATTATGAACTTACCAAGATTAAAGCAAAGCAAAGATTTTAAAAATCGGTTGATAAATAACAAAGTTATGAATATTTTAAAGAGCACTCGGTATATGAGCCAAATATGCCATGTTAATCCTATGTAACGTATTTTTGGATATTGTGTCCAACTACCAATTATATTTTTCTTATAATTTTGAAGATGATAAAATGGATTTTAAAAAATCAAAGATTTTAAAAATCGGTTAATAAAATTAAAGAAGTTGCGAAGGTTAAAGGTCCGATTTAGCGTTCGTTTAAACCTTCGCAAATTCTTTATTTATTAACCGATTTTTTAAATCTTTGATTTTTTTTATGCATAGGCCTACTAGTAGTAAGTTATATATAAATTCCTAGGAGAGACGAGATGGAGTGAGAAGTTATAGAATTCACGCGCAGAGAGCAATAAATCTAGAGGATCTAATCAGTGAACTACACGAAAATTTAAAAAAAAATTATACATTTAATAAATTTAATTTTTATACATTAAATTTAATATTATTTTAAAAAATTTTATACATTAAATTTTATATTATTAAAAAATATATATATTAAATTTAATAATATTAATTTTAAAAATGTTCATCCCAGAGAGCCGCCATCCATTCAACCTAAAATATTCAATGGCCACTATTCGAACCCGCAACCATAGAAAAGCAGTTTTAAAAGCAGGTTCTATACTCGTAAGCCAGACAGTATAATAGTGCGTGGCTCCAGAAATTAATATTAATTAGCCTATTGTACGGATATTATCTCACAACAAGCTTCAATTACACAGTAAATATACCGTACCGACGTACAGTACAGTACCGTATTCTAGAAGTTGCGAAATCAGGCTCACTAACTTCATAGTTCATTATAAAGGAGCGACATAAAGAACTAACTTTATGTAATTTGTAAACGATCCAGAAATTTCAGGATAGTCTCTGACATCACAAGAAATACGTGCTTTATGACGACACTCCTCTTAGAACAATGATCTCAACGAGTATCCTATCGAGCATTCGAGCTTATAATGATTTTAATGTTCGAAATGTAATAGGACTCTATAAAATAAACTTGGAATATAGTTCTAATAGCAATATTGTTTAGTTGACGCTGACAGTATTTTAGTTCAGCCTTCAGGCCGTAAATAGAATAATAAGACTACGTTTCGACCAGAAAATTATAAACCTTTGAAAGTCAGCTGATCTAGCCTTTCTATGAGAATTTTCATTGTTTATGAGTCGATCACACGATCAGATCATGGAGCTGCATATCTTGGCTTTGTAAGGGATTTTTTTAGGGCGTAGTGTATATATATTAAGCTTTATACCATGTACGCTTTTTTTGTGCGATGCGCAATTTCGGGCTTTGAAACGCTAAAAATCAAAATACCCGGTAGCGTGAAATTGTTAATCTTCGTAAGTTCGTAACCGTAAAAAAAATTATGGGGTCGTCGCATAAAATTTAAAGTTATTCGAGATGAAAGAATCAATATCGAACCATTGAATTAGAGGGGAGAAGGAAGTGAAGGTCTCATAGCCGTGGTATGGGAGAGAACGTGACCATGCACATCTGTTCATGTGACCGCCATATATTCCCAAAGATGATTGATAATACGTGCTGTTGGAGGAGAGCGCTCGCTCGCTGGAGCCATATTCCCTCCTCACAATAGAAAATGCATAGATGGAGAGAAAAAAATGCATGGTCACGCTGATTTTCACTTCCTTCTCACCTCTAATTCAATGATCGAACTCAAAATTTCAGTAAGTTATAAATTTTGAAAATCTTTAATTTAAATAGAAGAATTTTTCCATGTAAAAATATTATGGGGTCACAGCATTAAATAAAAAGATATTTAAGAAAAACTCAAATTAATTTAATGCGACGACACCATAATTTTTTTATTTACATTATTTTTCGAATAGATATCTTTTCAAGACGAAAATTTTGGCTGATTTTGGTGTCCATTTTCGTTCAAAGGAGGTTACGAAGATACTCGTATCAATTTTTTTTCCTTCACAAAAACGCTAATTCGAATTATAGCCCATACGTACGTACAATCGTACTGTACAATACATGATATCGAGGTGAAACTCAGAAATTCTTGTAAGTTGTACATAACTTATAATAAAAATTTATGAAAAATTAGGTTGTACTATTACGAAGAGTAGCCTACTATTTATACTAGCAACAGCGTATAAATATACGCTTTTGATACTAGCAGAAATCCATGGATTTCTGATACTAGTGACTAATTTTTTCTAGTATATGACGAGTTTTCCTGTATAAGATAATTATGGTGGATACTACAATAATAACATTACGCAGAAATTAACTGATATGAAGTGTAGACGTAAATTCCCTCATTTCATAAAATCAGCTGATGACATGCAGCAGCCACGAAGAGTATGAGAATCTGCTCCGTAATCCACCATCCACTGCGTATCATATGAACCACGCCAACCCAATGCGTTAAACTCAAAAACGTTGAACAACAATGACTAATGACTTGGAATGGTTCTAATAATAACCTTGAGGATTCAAACAACGAACCCAAATTATAAAAAGAAAACAACGTAACTTAAAAACGTCGTTGGCCGGTCTTCTTAAGTCCGTATCTTATATGCATTTATAACGGGTTTCGGTGCGTATAGGAACGCCCAAAAGGCGACAAACTATTATTTTTTAATATTATAGCCCCCGCAATATTTTTTTCGGCGCATCTCTAACGCGGAGGCGCTAATATTGGTGGTGCGCACTTGGCCTTGGTCCTACAGATATGATCAACCCAAGCGCAGGGTCGTTTCTCTCCGTATCGTATAATAAGTTAAATGATGAATAAAATTATGTTGAAACCATTCCGGATCGTTATTTTTTAACGAATAAAGGCGAAATCGCTATAGCCATTTTTCAATAAAATGGGTTCGGCCTTATGATAGGAATATGAGCCTATATATATACGAAGGTCACTCTGAAAGTTTTTAGAATGGGGTACTTAACGTAATACCAAAATTCTGAAACTTTGCAAAACTACAACTCATCTATGGTCTGTCTCGAATCTCGGAATCATTGTGTGGAAAGAGCAAAAAAATCAAAGTGATTACATAAAGATGAGTGTACCGTGACACACACTACACACATACAGGGTGATTTTGTTAAGTGTGTACCATTTCAATATTTTTTTAAAAAGAACATGGTACAAAATTTCAAGTTCCCATTGATTACATTTTGTTTCTTGTCAATAAAGTTTTTTTCTTTGCAACATTTGTGAAATTTGGATAACTGGGAGATTAAATATAGAGTATTAATCTTGGAGGAGTATTTCAATGCAAAGTATAGGGTCCAGACGCGCAAAAGTGGAATATTCTTCCAGATCTCTGATCCGGGTGCCCCAGATTCCTTTATATGGGGCTATCTGAAGGCAAATATGTATAGGAACATCCAAGAAACCCAGGCGGAACTTGGTAAAATATTCTCGCAGAGATTCAGAGGATATCGCGAAACGTGTTACGCTATGAGAAATGTCATAAAATTTACGGGCAAATTTTGGTGCATCTCACGGAAATAATTCTATACGGGCGTAATTTTTAAGTAATGAATTTTTTGGGGGTTGGTAAAATAAATTTAAATAATGTAGTTAATTAGTTATATTTAAAAAATGTAATAAATTATTTTCAAGTTACATATTAGTCTCTATCTCAATTTTAAATGGTACACACTTAACTGAATCACCCTGTACTTTAAACAAATGAATTATTCATACGGAGTATTTACTTACGTTAGTAACATTAGGCTACAAGTTAAATCTCACTGGTCGATAACGGACCTTAATTTTTATTTTAACAAAATTGTAGAATGAGTGGAATCGCCGTATACGAACGCAAATTCATGCATCGGGTAAAAAATGCCACCGACTATGGTTTGTAACGTGAAATAGTGACGCGCTTTTTTTCCATTGCACGTGAACCATAGTCGGTGGAAATTTTTACCCGATGCATGAATTTGCGTCCTGATAACTGTGATTTTATTTTTTGTTAAAATAAAAATTAAACCGTTATCGACCGAGATTTAACTTGTAATGTTAATAACGTAAGTAAATATGAACAATTATTCAATGGTTTAAGGTAGTTGTAAAATGTCCCTAGCACTTTAAAATAATGTTTGTGGTTCACCACTATCACATGTTAACACAGGTTATTTCACTTTCACTGCAGCTTCTGCTAAGACTAGTGAGCGCGGATAAAATCCACTATTTGTTTAGGTAACATCCTATTTGCGTAGGGCACCGTGTTTCGCGCCAGGACTCTTGCGCAGGCGCATTGCAAGTTGTCGTAGCGAAACGCAACCTCGTGTTCCAACTTGCGTCTGAAAATCTCCCTGAGAGTAGCTTCTTCCTTTTCGTTCTTGGCGTCTGCGTGCGCACCCAGGTCAGCCATTTTGATCAGAACTTCTCGAAACATGTCGAAGTCTAATACAACGTCTTTTTCGGGGTACAGCAATTGCACGGGTTCGCATCCCCGTATGTTACGGGTTCGGATATCGACGAAATCGAGGAGAACGAACATTAAATCCGATCCGAATAGATGCATGTAATCTCTGTCTTTGAGAATGAGATGGAGCAATGAATTACGGTCCCTATCCCTCGGGTCCAAGTTGATCAAAGTCCTCAATAGTCGCGCGCTTTCGTGTTTCTGCGTTCGAGAAATGACGTCATCGAAACGGGAATGAATTAACGTAAGAATGAAACAAACGTAGACGTAGATTTTCTCGTTTTGTTGTTGTGACAGAATATTCTTGTTGTTCATCTCGTGCATTAGTTTTTCGAAGCACGCGATGGTCAAGCGCGAGATAGAGTGCACGTGCGAAATTTGTTGGCTCGTGACTTGGTTCTTCGATCCCGATTTGATTAAACTGAGCAACCATTCCTTGAAATTCCGGATCAAATTGCAGAGATACTTCAAATGGTCCTCGTCCAGTGAAGCGAAATCCCCAACACTTTTCAGTTCTTCGGACAAGAAGTCTAAGATGTCGAAAAAGTGCCAAGGTTCCGGACGATGAAAGTATCCTTCCGCCGTGAGTCCCGCGAAAAAGAGCAAATTCCATAATTTGGAGGCTCCTTTGGATAACCTAGAAATCGTTTTCATAGCAGTAAGACGAATTTCTCGGCGAGCCTCAGGGTTATTCCGATTCTCTTTGATAAACTGGTAATTTTCCTTAAAGTCCTGGGATGGTTGTAAGTTAAACTCTCTGCAAATAGCCATTGCCCGATCCCACGAAGTTGTGTATAAATCCTCGCTATTCCAGCGACTCTCCATGATTATTTGCTTGGCTCCCATAATTTCGAGAATCTCTACCTGTTTTGCGGGCGCGGCCCCAAGATTAAATATTCCATAATATTCACTTCGAAATTGTTCGTAAATGCATAGGTCGTAACAGGTCCTTCCGGAGTTTGATTCCGCGTCTGGGTCGGCTCCCATCTTTATGAGGAGATTGGCACAATCGCCAGCACGGAAATTATAACCCAAATCCATCTTGGTGCTGAATAAAGCATGAAGAGCTGTGAATCCCTGTAAATCCCTCGCATTCACATCTGCACCCATATTAATCAACACTCTGCAACAACTCATCTTGTTCTTGGCTGCAGCCAACATTAAAGGAGTCTTGGAATACTCCAAACTGGAGGTCCTGGCATCGACATCTATGGTCCCGTTTCTATAGGTTTTCTTACAATCGTTGATGATTGAGAAATGTCCGTAACCGTTGAGTAAAATCAATTCGCCGTTTCTTTTCCAGGAATTTGCTTCCCAACTCGCCCCACTTTCCATCAACATTTTGGCGACTTCTAAAATATGTTTTTTGATTGAAGAAGCGATGTCTAATTTAGCTAGTAGCAAGGTGAGGGCGGTTTCTCCGCGCGTATTGCTCAAGTTGGGATTGGCCGAATTAAGAAGGAGATATTTGATCAAGTTTACCGTTTCATTTGTACCAAAGGCAAATTGTCCGTTGCGAAGAGTTAGATGTAAAACAGTGTCCCCCTCTTCGTCAGCGAAATTCACGTTCAGTCCTCTTTCAACGAAGAACTTTATTAAATTTCCGGACCAAAAAACGCACGGAAGGCACGAGAATCCACGTTCGTTCTCCAAATGGTTCAAATCGGCACCCGTTTGACACAATTCCTTCAAAATATCAAGTTTGGTGGCGTCTTCCTCTTCTTTGTATCTTGCATATCCATATTTATAATATTTCTGTTCAGTTATGGCCTCTTCCTTCCACGTTCTGAGGACCTTTTGTATTTCGTTTGTTTTTATCGCTGAGGATTTAAGCCTATCCATATTTGTATAGCTTACTAGCGTCTTATAGCAGCTAAGCTGAAAAGAGACGTAAAAAATTCCTCAAAAATAACCAAATAAATTATAGGATTTATAGCCTACTCGTAGCCTTCGTAAACTAATATTATAGTTTACGAGGGCTACGGCCTACTTAAAAATGTAGCCTATCTGACTACTAAACTGCTTCACGTAACAATAACTTACCAGCCGAATACGGTAGGCCTACATAAACTAAAGCACTCGATCACTTGTTTATTGGTTGATATTCATCCCATATATGGATCTGATTCTAATTATTACGGAGTATAAAATAATAAATATTCACGATGATTGAAAAAGCCTATTTTCATACCCGTGGAGGCGGTCGCCATTTTGCTGATTTGTTGCCAAGAAGAAGCGTCGTTATATAGTTTATTTGCAACTTTGCTTTGAAAGGATAAAGCGCTTTGTCCTCTGACTTCTCTCCTGGTCGAGGCGTCGTGCTCGAATTTTATTAAATTGTCCAAATAAAATAAATCTAGCGTACGTTCCGTTAAAATTCCGCGAAAATTCGCTATAGCCTATGGCGTGAAATTAGTTTTTGCTGTCTGGTTTCGTAATTATATACCCCTGAACGAATGTGGACATATTATTATTATTATATACAGTAGATACACCCAAATGTCTTCGAATACCAAAACATTTATGGGGTCACTGCAAGTGCACAAATTTAATAGTTTTTTTTTTTCAATAATAGCTGCTACTGAAAATATCGTATTCGATTGAGCTTTATCTCAAATATATCTTTTAAATTTATGCAGTGACCCAATAATATTTTTATGTATACCGTATATTCGAAGAGATATATACCGGTAGGCCTATAAGTTATATATACGAATGTTCATATTCGTTCTTTTCGAATATACGTAAAAATATTATGAGGTCAATTATAAAAAGATAACTGAAATTATTATACTCGTTAGATTGAGTTTGATTTTGTCAATTTATCAGGGTGGGGTGAAGCGGTGGTTCTGAGGGCCCTCAAGTAAGGACAGTAGCCTATACGTATATAGGGCCCATTAAAAGCGTTTAATCCGGTTCTGTCGCTTCTGTAAGAATTTCAACCACCTCTGTTTGAACTCGCCACTTTGGTTTATGAAAGACTTATGAACTCTTATGAAAGACTAGGCTATTATACTTTTGCAGAGTTGCAAGTTTTTGCAACGATGCAAAAACGGATTTACCCTATGGAATTCTTCGTTTCAAAACAATTTATATCTAAACGAGCAAATTAACAAGAAAAACTTTTATTAAAGGCCACAAACAAAATATAATAATACAAACAGAAATAATAGTTATAAAAAATCTACTTTTTAGGTTTTTATTATGATTCACTTTTAAAACGAAATACATTTACTAACTCGTAAGTAATAAATTATAACCAACAGGAAGGATGCTGAGAGCAAAATTCGGATCAATTTCTGTGCGTCGTCAACATACTTTTCACAAGCTATGCATGGAAAGTTCAGTTTCTCTTACCTACCCCCGAGAGAGCTACGGTTGTTCATACAATGCCCTAAGACTCGGAAAATTTTTACCCCAGCCGAGGCTGGAACCCCCCCTAATTAAAAAACATTATTTACATGGCCGATTGGCCGGTTAGAAAACAATATACACAAAGCTAATTGAGTCCGAGACAGGTGTTTTAGTTTTTGGTTTAGTTGGTATTTCTGCTACTGAGGCTAAACACCGACGGCAGGGGTTGAGCATTCACCACCTTCCTGGACCAATTTTGCCCAGAATAAGACAAAATTGACGAGTAAGTGAGTATAACCCATAAAAACACGCGCCATGCTGTTGGTATCACGGACCATTAATACCAACATGGCGCGTGTGTTTCTATTGTTATTTGTCATCGTAGGAATCATATAAGGAGTTTTTTCCTTCACCACCTTCCTGTACCAATTTTGCTTCAGGGACAGAAGTATGAGGGTTCTTTAACGATGAGCAAGCGGATTTACAGTTTACACGGATCTCTGTTTTAAACTATCAAAACAAGGTTTCAGAAATTTTCTCGTCCTACATTTCCCGCGATTGACCTCCTTTCACCACATTTCTGTACCAATTTTTCCTCAGGGAAATTTACTCGTAATTTACTCGTATTTACTCGGATTTTCAAACATGTAATGAGGTTTTTTTTTACGTGCAATTAAGCCAAAGAGCAAGGGATCTACGTTACCGTACACGGAACCTCGGTTTTTTTAAGCCCGCTCCCAACGGAGTTTATAGGAGCGGGCTTATGTGTTTTCGGTTTGTGCGTCTGTCACACACTGACTCACACTGGACCTCGAAAACGGTCTTACAGATTTTCTTGAAATTTGGAACATATGTTGTAGGTATGGAGAAACCGCTCTGGTGCAAATTTGACGAAAATCGGACCGGCCAATTTTTGTCAATTTGGCAATACTCAATAAATTTTCTCTTCCAAAAATTTCTAAAGACCTCGCCCCGGTTTCGAAATGAGAGCGGGGTAAAAAAAAATTTCAGTGTGAGGTAGAAAACACTCTATCTTCTTTGGGTGCAGTAGCACCAGCGACTACACTGGTAGTACAAAGTACAAACGAAGCTGCTCATTTCCCTCCCTCCCAGTATTTTAACTCTTCCACGTCTTCTGGGGGACGGGGGGAGGTTGATGTGTCATGTCACTGTGCCACATCTTTGGATTAGTGTTACCAAGTCAGGTGTTTTCCCATAAATATAGGGGTTTTATTTTTAAATTAAGGGGGAAAAGGGGGACGACTTTTCTAAGGGGAAATTTAGGGGGATTATTTTTCGCTTCGTAAAAACAAGAAAGTAAATTCCTGGTAAAAATCACGTAAAAACAATGATTTGCTCTTGTTTTTGCTTTTTTTTTGGCGATTCAAAGCGCGAAATTGCGTCAAAAAGCGTGTGTATTAACTCATAGAACAGCTACTTTTAAAAGCGATTTTCGAAACAAATTTTAAAAATTCCAGAAAAATAAAATTTTAAAAAAATCTAGAATGATTTAATTAAAAAAAAAACGGGAGTTTTGATACTTTTTGGACGTGAAAATGGGGGGGAAATCCTATTTTGGAATTGGCAACCCTGTTATTGGATCTTCTTTCATTTTCGTATTATTCTTTGTGCTTTTATCTAATTTATCATCATCATTCTCAACGTATAACGAACGCAAAGTGAGGGGAATCAAATTTTCAAACCAAAGTACCAGCCTAACCAGGTCATAAATTAACTGTATTTGTGATTTTAAAAACAAAATAATTATGGATTTCAAATCTGCTGCAGCTGTTGTAGAAGCTACGAACGAACTGGAAAAGTTTCTGAAAAAATGTAAGTACCAAGCCATCGAAAAATGTGCAGAAGAAGTTGATTCCGATTCTGACATTCTGGACATTTTAGAAGATTTGTGCGAAATGGGAGCTGATCTCAGCCATTTGGAGAACGAACGTGGAATTGCTCTAATCACCCACGTATTTTGGTCCCGAATTTTAATCAAGTTCTTTCTGGATAGAGGGGCAAACATAAATTCGAGAGACGAAAACGAAGACACCGCCCTACACCTCGCCATTCGCGAATCTGGAAACGAAAATATCAAAATGAGACATACAAATAGAGGTCCGAAATACAAGCTAGTGAACGTTGTAAAGTTTCTCCTGAAACATTCCGAACTTGATCCCAACGTAACAAACTCAAGAGGAGAAACCCCCCTTTTCCTGCTACAGAAAAAATCCATCTACTTTTGGGAAACCGGGAGTGGTCCGGAGGTTGAAAGAATGTTGGTGGGAAATGGAGCGTCGGACGATGCGGTGCCTCAGAACAGAGACTTCGAATTCAAGCTCCATGACAGCAATTATTGGAATTATGTTAAAGGGGATGAAAACGCTGCCATCGACTTTGTAAATAATCGTAGAACGCCCATTTGGTGCTACTCCAAGACTCCTTTAATGGTGACCGCCTCAGAACGCACGATTACAGTAGATCCTGTTGGTGGCAGGATTATCCAGTTGGAAACCTGTAAAGAGTTGATCGAACAATGGGATGCGGACGTAAATGCGACGGACCTCCAGGGTTACACCCCTCTTCACCACGCAGTGTTGAATGGTGCACACGAGCGCGCTGAATACCTTATTCAAGTTGGAGCCGATCCGAACGCGAAAACTGCATCGGGAAGGGATATTTACGATCTGAGCATCTGCAATCGAAATCGCAAATGCTTCACTTACGGGGCCACGCCCGAAAAGAAGATCCAGATATTGGAAATCGCAGGTGCCGCGCTGTTTTTGAATACTCTGTTTGACCGTTTTCGTGCTGTGTGGAATGTGGAAGCTTTCCGATACTGGGACATGGTCTTGGAGGTTTGCAACGAGGCCCATCTCGAGCCTTCTCAAGAGTTTTTGGACAACAACGAGTTCATCAGAGCAAATCTAGATCTAGAGCTTATTCCGGAACCTCGTGATGAAATGATCACGAGATGCATGAACACGATCGCCAGATTATCAGAAGGACCGAACTCTAAAATCTGGACCTTGCTCCAGTTTTCGCCTCTGTACAAGATGCTATTGTGCGGTTATGATCCCTTTTCGTCTTGGTACATCTTCCAAATTTTGGATTTCTTGTCCCCGGAAGAGTTGAAACGACTCGAAGACTTCGCGTCGTTGGAAGAAACGGATTTTTCGACTCTGTTCTACTTGGTCGGATTTTTCGACTCATGGTTCATCGGTCGGATATTGTTTGAGATCGCAGTCACGCCAGAACGCATTTCCCAGTTTCATTCCATAGCGCGTTTGACCGTCGCGTGCTTCAACAAATTAATTCAAGAGACGAAATACAAGAAGGTGCAAGACCCGGGCCTCTACATTACGCTATTTCACGCCCTGACGTCACTACGTTCTAATTTCGGTGACGTCATCATGTCGGAAGATGCGTTAAACGAAAACAAGGGATTGTTGAAGAACTTGATCGATCTGGATCTGAGGGACCAGGATTCGAACTCTCTGATGCATCTTGTTCTGGGAGATGAGAACGGGGATTCGCATTTTCTGACGCGTTATGCTCTAGAAGAAGACGGAACCAATAAGTTCCAATCCGCTAGTTACGTATCCACTCTCCTCGAAACCTTAGATGACGTCACAACCAAGAACGAAATGGGATTCGAACCCGTGCAAACGACACACTGGGAGAAATGGAACGTTATCGACCAAGATGTTTTAGACGTGTTTGTCGAGTTGGCCGACAGGGGCGCACACGTCGACGCCAGGAATGCCATTTGTGGTGAACCGACGCTCAGGGAAGTGTTCGAAAAGGATGCCGGAAGACCGGATCTGGCCTTTCGTTTCGACAACCTACAGTGCGCATGCGCCAGGGTCCTGACCAGAAACCTGGTTCCTTATCGAAACAGGGTGCCCCAAAAAATTGTTGATTTCATTCACGAGCATTTGCAATAATTTCGTTTTTGTTTTTTTTATCGAAATTTGTATTTTTATATAATTATATCATCCCTTAATTCGTTTAAAATTCGAATGTGAAATGAAAAAAATCACAATAAGACTATATAAAATGATCTTGAATTTTTTTTTTTTTAAATTGCAGTTACCAGTATTTTGTCCCTTAGAAATATTTATCTAAGTAAATTTAAGCAACATAAAAAAGCATTTTAATTATATTTAAATTGGTAGGGCTCGACCGATATATCGGCATCGGCGCCGATTGTTCAGTTTTTCACCTATCGGCATCGGCAAAAATTTATGCCGATAGAAAAATTGTCAT
>JAQGBM010000689.1:0-12679 GCA_034698405.1 Symphylella vulgaris | reverse complement strand
ATATATTTTATCTCTGTACACACACATCGCAGTGTTGGAGATGTAAAAAAACACCGGAAGACGCTGTTCCTTTAAATAATACTTCAGAATACTTTTAGACTTTAGTCTCTGACCAAATCAGAATACTTACCTTCCTTCTTTATGTGGAAAGCTTCTATGATTCTTTGGAAAGGGTTTACCAGGTTGTTTTCCCTCTACAGCCATTCTAGCCTCTGCAGAAAAGAATTGTAGATTAATAATTAATTATGTTAATAGTTAATACAAAAGTGTTATCAGCAATTTTTTATTATAAACCCTATGATGCCTAGTTTGGTAGGCAGTTTCCCAATTCCCAGTAATGTTATTATAATTACAGTAAAAACTCTTGACATATCATTCTTTTTTTATAGTAGGCTACACAGTAAATATCAAATTTATCAGATTCAGATATATAATAATCTATATCCAGTCTACTAAAGTCTTGGTGATCTCTGATTATAGTAAAGAATTAGGGTTTTCAGGTATTTTAAATTAATTTTTTTAGAGAGTAATACTTTTAACATGAATATTCTTGTCTTACCTATTACCTTCCCTTTGTACAGAGAACCATGTTGATCCTTAACTGCCTCTAGTGCATCTTCCTCTCTATCATATTGAACAAATGCAAAGCCTTTGTGGATTGACAAGCCTAATAATCATCAAAATAAAAATAATTAAGATTATTACCAGGGATAATAACATTAATACACTAACCAGTAACCTGTTTAAAATAGCCTACAAGCCTATGTTACATGGTAAGATAGCCGGGCCTCTAAGATATATTAAAAGAATATCTTTCCAGCCGGATATAGGGTCCACAAAGACCTACCAACAGAAGTGTTAATACTCATAAATTGATATTTTAAGTCAATTCAGATTTAATGACTTTAGTGTATGTTATCCTGCTATTGGGAATTGGGATAACGGATAAGATACAGTATTGATTTATTGATTACACTATAAGGGAAGGGAAGGGTCAACCAAAGGGTATTGTAGAACACTTTGGAACCTGAGATCAGTCGTCTACCTGATACAATTTCCAATTTAATAAATTCTGTTATTCTGGAATAGGGAATCCAATCCCGGAGCAAATATACAATCCCGGGATTTTCGGGATTGAGATTTTTCAATCCCGGGATCCCGGGATTTTCGGGATCCCGAACTTTGCTCTGAAATTGCTAAAATGAAGCTGGAATTAACTATTTTACTGTATAGTCTATAACAGAAAATGTCAAAATTTATAAATAAACGAAATTTTTATAGTTAAAATCTGGTTAAAATCAATGATGACCTGGCAATAACGTGTAAATTGTCTTGGGTGAATGCAATGCAGCATTTATAGGAGTGAAAATGCAATATTTACACCATTTTGACCCAATTTTGTAATCCCGAAAATCCCGGGATTTGAGTGCTCTTAATCCCGGGATTTTTGGGACCAAAAATGGTCCGGGATCCCGGTATTCGGGATCCCGGAATTGGATTCCCTACTCCCAACGAAGCAGACCTGTGATTTCCGGAACATTCTCTATTAGGTCGGTACAAAGTCCGGTCTCAGGGTTCAAATAATATGCCATTCAAGGCTCAAATTTGAGTCTCAACGCACGCGAATAAATGATAAAAATCCATAATGACGCCATTTTTAGTTGTTGTGCGCGTGCGCATCGAGACATCATTTTTGCTTGTCTTTGTACCGACCAGAGTCGCTCCACATTAGGCCGGGCGAAAACGAGGACTCATTTTTTGAGTCTTGCTGCCGGACGCAAAAGTGTTTTTGCTCTCTGGTTTCGTAACCCCTGATCGGATTTTGAGGCATGATATATCGAAATGTCCGTCTTAAAATGAACTCTTCGAATACGTAAAAAATAATGTATAGGATCACAACATAAAATCAAAAGATATTTGAGAAAAAACTGAAATTTCGTGTTCGATTGAGTTTTTCTCAAATATCTTTTTATTTAATGTAGTGACCCCATATTATTTTTACGTATTCGAATAGTTCATTTTAAGACGGGACATTTCGGTATATCATGCGCCAAAATCCGTTCAGGGGTTACGAAACCAGAGAGCAAAAACACTTTTGCGTCCGGCAGCAAGACGCAAAAAATGCGTCATCGTTTTCGCTCGACCTAAAATCAGCTGGCCCCCGGTGCATCCCATATTCCGGCTATTCATGAATCTGAATCGTAATTTATCGATCATTTCGTTCTCGCAAAATTAAGCAGCAGCTCCTGCTGCATTGTTTTGTACTTGTGCTGTCATCTGGCGGCGAAATAGAGTCTGTCTGTTTGTCGCTGTGATGTGGACCACTATGGCTGCAGCTGCAAGTGAGAAATAGCACCAAGTTAAGTTTTTTTTTTACGGATAGGATGGAGGAATCGAAGAATTTGAGCGTCCCAACGGTGATGATCGCAGGATGGACTGTTGCTATTATTGTAATCTTGGCTGCATACAACTTTTTCAGAAAAAGGCTTCGATCTCGGCGAAAAGCAAAGAAAGATGACGACATCAAAGAGGCGACTTTGAAAAAATCTACAGAAAATGAGTCGCAAACTAATCCAAAGCTTTCAGATCCGTTGGTCGAATACTTGCAGCAGCATTCAGTAGCTTCCGGATCAGATACTGACGCTGTCCTTTGGGTGAACGAAATGATCAAATGGATCCTGAACGACACAAAATTTAGCACAGATTTGGTTAAAAGTTGGATGCAGGCTCTAAATTCGATTTCAAAGCAACTCGAAACTCAGGTGAGAGCTCAACTTTCTAATAATTTATAAAATGTATAAGACTACTTATTTATTTAACTATTTAATCAACTCCTACTATAATACATATAAGCTGTTATAGCCTAATTATTACAAATTCGAGTAGGCCCAGGTATCATAGGCCCAAGGCAGCACTAGGCATTTTTTAAAATAAGGCTAGCTAGGGCAGGCTAGGGCATTCCTTCGTTCTGGACACTTTAGTACAGCCCGGCGCTTCACGCGGCTCACATAACCAAACCAACCCCATTACCAATTTACCCCTGCGCCAATACGGTCCTAATGGCAAGTGCCTAGGTAGGCTATACCCGGCTAGTTAGGCCTATACTGATTAGCATATATTTATTATAGCCTATAATGTTTTTAGAAGTCCATCCTTTTGTCAAGTGGCTCCCGTCACTCCCCTGAGACTCTGAGACAGAGACATAATTTATGAGAGCAGGCTAGTTTGAGATCATATATTATACCGGTATATTCATTACTAGCCTACTCTCTAGCGCTAGCCTGCCCCTGGTGCCCCAGTGGTTAGCATGCTTGCCTCTGAATTTGGAAAGTCCGCGGGTTCAAACCCCGGCTGGGGCCACAAGTAGTTCAAATCTGTCAGTTCAGATGGTGCTGTTCGAATCGTTTGATGTAATTCTGCTGCATATTGATGCTAAATTATTTTATTTAAACTGGTTTTGAACATACTTAAAATCAGGTTACATTATTTCTAAATATAAAATTATTTATTTATTTTGCATACCGGTATAAAATGTGCACAAATATGTGAAGTGCTGCCATCTCGTGACATAATTTTCAAGAACTAGGCTACTTAGATGGTTTGGAGCTAGGCTATATTTCAATTTTTCAAAGTTGCAAATTCATCAGAGTAGGCTAGGCTATGTTAATAGATTCTTGATTAGATTGATCACATATTTAGCCTAGATTTGAATATTAAAAACATAGGCCGGCCCCTAGGGCTAGGCTATGCCAGTAAATCAATTATTTAGTGATTCCTCCTTTCTTCCTGGCATGATAAATTAGCCTAGATATAAGTTAGGCCTCCAGAGGCTGTAGACCTATATCTGGCATTCTGGTACCAGTTGGTAGGCACACACAATAACAAACAAAAAAAACCCAAGGCCTACTGGCCTGAGCTAGCCTACTAAAGAGTGACCCACTGGCCCTTTTGTAGCTTATTGTATTGTACCTACTAGGATGCAATATATCTAGGCTCTAGTTCTACTATTAGGCTATAATGTGTTACCCCATATTTTGATCATAGGGCTCCTCATTGAGGGCTCCTACCATGATCTATCATGGAACTTTTGCAATGTTTAAGTAGGGAACTTAAACTGAAACTTACTGAAGTTTTAAAATTAGCCTACCGTAAATAAAATTTTTTTTGGAACGACATTCTTACCATATTACTATCATGATACCGTAACTATAATATAAATAAATAGCTTGCTGCCTAGATTTAAAACCAACCCTGGTTACATATTATAACTTAATTGCTTTTTTCTAAGAAATTAATACGCAGCGGCATCATTCTGCAGACTTGAAACACAGATAGTTGGTGGACCCCATTTTATGTTTTACTTTTAGATTTAAAATTTTGGACTTTAGTATAATAATTTAGGCTACGTGTGCTTACTTATCAAAAAATATTATCTACATAGCTTACAAGAGTAGCCCAGACTAGGCTATAAATAAAAAAAAATGAACTTATCATTTTGGTCATTATAATTTATAAATTTTTTTTTCCTAGAAACGCAGCTATTTTCAGAAATTATATTAATTGCTCAGCCTAGAAATCCAATTACTCGTAACTCAGTTTGTCATACTGTAACTTAACATTGTCCAAAATTTACAGTCCATATCAAGTAAAATTGTTTTTATACAGTACTTAAATTTATTATACTTAAATTTATAGGCTAGGCCTACTAATCAGTTAATTTTTTAATGTATGGGACATGTTGAGAGTCACACCAGATCAGACCAGATTTCGTTTCGCACAGGCAATGCCGGATTTAACTGGACAAGCCTGGATGGTGTAAAGTCTAAAAATTTTGCCCAAATCGATCTTTGGTTCACTGATTCTAGTCAATCCCTTCTTCTCTGTCCTCCTCTCTAAAAAAAAAGAGAATCCATTAAATTTAATATAATAATAATTGTTTCGATTTTGCACTATTAATTTTGATAATGGTCTTCAAGTGACTAATGAACTGATTTCTCTCACCCATTGTTGACCATGAAAATTATTATACAGCAGATACTATTTATAATCACTCTATATCTAGTCAGAGTGCCATAATTCAAACACTCTTATAATTATATTGTTCCATTTTATTGCAGTCTAATTTTCATAATGTCATGATAATGGTGTATAATGTATAGAGAAATGCTATTCTCGTACTGGTGCCCATTATATAGTTACATCTACAACAGACTTAATGTTTATTGTTCTTGTGTTTATTTTTACAGCAAGGAATTGGTCTTGAATATGAGCAGCTGCTTCCAGAATCTTACGCCCCGATTTTTCGAAAAACGTCTGTAGAAGTTGGACAACGAGATAATGTGGTAAGAAAGGGATTATGGTGTAAATTGATTAAGTTATATTACCACGGTATCCATTTTACATAGACTCCATCTGTCTTCTTAATTTTAGGTGAGAGTAGGGAGCTGGGAGACTTGAGACAAGTCCTTTTTTTAAGCTGATAGAATAACTATAGCGCCCTCAACAGTTAGGCCACAACATTCAGAAAAAGTGAAGTAGTTCTAAAGAGGAAAAAAATGTTGAGGGCTCTAGTTATTCTATCAGCTTACTTGTTTCAAGTCTCCCTACTCTCCCCTACAGTATCGACCTCCTCATCAGAAAGTTGGTTCCTACGTAGCGCCGCGTCCAGGGCAGTTTTTTTTTCCTAAGCATTCTTTCTGTGTTATTTAGACTTGTGAAATTTAATCGTTCCAAACTTAGGCGACATACACACGTATCCGACAAAAAGCGTCGGATCTCGTCATGCCTTTACGACGGATTTTGGTCGGATACGTGTGAATGTCGCTTAGAAGTAATACTAGAGAAAAAAAAACCCTTTCTGTGGCTGCTAGGTGAACCAGGCTTGGAAGCCCGTAACTCGTAATGAATATATCAGAATATTATGTGAAAGAACATAAGTTATCGAACAATTATTCAAAATACAACCATATTTCGGCCAATTACCGTTTGTCGTTGCAGGCTCACTATGTTAACAATAAAACAATAATAAACATAAATAACAACAATATAACAACACAGACTGAGTGAAAATGAATTGATACCTCTGATGACGTGTTGTTAAATTACCTTTTTTTTTCAATAATTTCAGATTGTATCGGCAGAAGTGGAATTGGCAAATGTGGCATTTAATGTTAATGCCACTCGTAAAACCGGAGATCATTCGTGGGCTTCTGGGTATAAAGTAGCACTGAAACCCAACTGTTCTACCCAAGTTAGTGAATATATAATTTGTTCTAAATTCGGCATTTCCCGCCATCATAGATAAATATCCCATTATAAAAATGAAATTATCAAGAAAGTTGTGAATTTTTTTTTTAAAGGAAGATTATTAAACCCTTCTGCTAAGATTTTCGTTTTAAAAATGTCAGATCACCTCCGAAATTAGGGAGATATATAAGCCCCAGAAATTTGCATACGTTTGGTTTTATCTTGGAAGCACGATTATTTTACACAATTTTAGAACCTAAAATAGCCGGAATTTCGGTGGTGACGTATCATTTTTAAACCGGAAATCTCATGAGAAGGGTTACTTTACTCAGATATCATGTAGGAAAAAAATTCACAATTCTCTTGATACATTCGACGATGCAACGTCCTCAAGTTTGTCGAAGTAGGGGACTTGAGACATTGTCTTTTTTTCAGCTGATCGAATAACTACATACAATAAACTACAGGTGCAACATTCAGAAAAAGTGAAGTAATTTGAGGGAAAAAATGTTGAGGGCGCTGGTTATTCTATCAGCTGAAATATAAGACAATGTCTCAAGTCTCCCTACTCTCCCCTATATTAGAATAAAAAATACGTTTTTGTAGCTGATATGATAAATAAATTATTGTGATTTTTAAATAGGAGACTCGAAACAAGATCTTTGTGGAGTGTGTATCGAATTGTATGGAATTTTGGAAGGAAAACAGCTCCTGTATCGATCTTTTAAATATCGTTCTACGATCCTAAAGGTTCTTTACAAACAGCTGGAAACGGAGGATAATCGTCTTCAGATTCATCTCATCAGGATTATCCTTTCGGTATTACTTTGTTTTCGAAATATTATAAATACGTACTCTTTAAATATAAGCAGACCCCTCCACCCTCCGTTTTGGTTTTTAAAAAAAAGTGGGCTTATATTTGGAACATTACGGTAATAAAATATGAGTTTTAATATTATTAATACATACAAATTTTTTTGGCTCTTACAGCTTCGAGTTACGGGTAGCAACTTGTGTTGCGTGAGCAAGCTCATTTTCAAGTTATCAAAGAATGACGATAATGATAAAATATTCATGGAAGAAAATTTTTTAGGTACGAAGTTAAACCGAAACTATTAAAAACACATTTTAAAAATCTATTAAAAAATTTTTTTTTTTCAGAAATATTTTTACGCGCAATTGAAACGATGGATCCACTGATAGATACTGAGGCATTGGTTTACAGCATAGGCTCATTAAAGTTTCTCACAATGAACAAGACTCTACTCAAACATATTTCGAGTTTAGGTTGCATCAACGTCTTGTCATCTCAAGTTCTTGCCATCAACGAAGAAAAACAGACTCAGAGTTCTCAAAAGATACCGGAACAGCTCGGTCATGCCATGTTTCAAGTAAAAATCATTATCATTATTTTTCCTCCTTTGAAAAATTATTACAAGTTAAAATTTAAGAAATATAATTTGGTATTTTACTAGGTGACTGGTTGCCTACGAAATTTAGCTGAAAATGCAACAAACAGGTCAATGTTTGTATCGAGCGGATGCATTCTACAACTCTTGGATTCCTTAGATTTATTTGTAGACGATGTAGACGTAATTATGAATGTTTCCAGTATTCTCAGGTAGATATTTTTTACATGAATATTTGCCAAAAAAAAAAACACAAGTTTAATAATTATTGTCTTAAGAGCTATTTTTAATTGGGTAATTTTTAATACAGTACAACATTTTTTAAATAGCAAATTGACAATGTATTCTGACGTTTGTTCAGTGGTTTCTTCCAACGTTTCCAGCTTCGTAACTCAAGTTAGATTACTCAGAAAGTACAGCCACAGAGAGGTAAGATACCAAAGTTAATTGTAAAGGTTTAATACACTTACTATATTATCTTCAAAATGATTTTAGGATTTGGTGGTACGATTGTGCTTCGTTCTGGGCAATCTGACTGCCAAAAATAACGCTGCCAGGACTCATTTATACGCTCAGCCGAAATGTCTGGAAACTCTGCTCAGTATATTGCAAGATTACGTAAAACCTGATGCAAAACAAAGCAAGAAGAATGCAGAAGATGTCGTTATCAAGGTATAGAGGGCAAACATGTTTTTGTTTGAAATACCTGTTTACGCACGTATTTAAAATTAAACTTAAATTAAATATTCTCTACTAGGTCATACGGGTTATTGCAAATATGAGCATCTATCCCAACATAGGGCATTCCATAGCCGCTAAAAATAACTGCCTCGAAATTTTGCAGACTGTTCTTTGTAAGTAATCTTTTTTTTTTATTATTATTTTTGACCGATAAATTAATGGAGTAAGAAGTATTTTACTGAATTATCTAAAAATTATTTTTTAAAATTAAGTAAATACAGTAAAAATAATAATTCAACAGCTACTCATGAAGTTAATTCGAGCGAAGAGGTGATCGTGAGTACCCTTACGACACTAAACAATTTGACATTTTACTGCGTTAACGAAGGGGACGACAGCGAAACCAGCAAACTCCTTGCCTTGACAGAGAGTAAGTTAGTGTTTATCGGGTATTACCGTATTATTCAGTTAATTTAATCTTTTCGTAATTTTTTTTTTCCAAGATATCTTAAATTTATTATCCAACAATAAGAGTGTGGACATCGTCTTGGAAGGGGTTCGAGTTTTGGGAAATTTATCTCGGTTTCCGGTCATCAGGGAATGTCTGGTCAAACACGATATGGTGGAAATAACTGTCTCGTATTTGGATTCACCCAGTCTGGAATTGGTTTTTAGTGCCGTAGGTGTAATAGTCAATCTGATGGCCGATAAAAGTAGTAGACCTCTTTTACAACGCAACGACGGAATTGACAAGTAAGTTACGAAAGGCATTTCCACGAGGGCGTGTGGTAGTCTTTCTTAGAATGAGATGAGGGTGCTTCAAAATCGAAATCATAGCTTCAAAACAACACCCCACAGTTTCTCAACAAAAAGACTCACTTTCCTTCGCGGATATGTTTGCCCATTTTGTTAAAAGTACCGTAAATAACATGGTAATATTTTTTAGATTATTGCAAGTGTTGCCCAAAATGGGTATGTACGATTGGCAACTGTCCGGTCTGGTGTGCCAGGCAATTTCCAATTTCACGGCCGGTAAAGATGCAACCGAAACCCTTGGTCACAAACAGACGATAGAACTAGTAAAAATTCTAGAAGAATACTTGGGTAAATTACTATTTTTTATGCCATACAGAGTGGCCCCCAAAAAAACTACCCACGAAAATTTTCTAAGTCCGTTCTTCTATAAAAATTTCAGTCCGTTCATCTAGGGGTAGATCAATGAACTCTGAACATTTTATAGATGAATGGACTTAGAGAATTTTCGTGGGGAGTTTTTTTTTGGGCCACTCTGTATTTTACGAATGTATGTAATAAAAATAAAATATGTTTTGCTAATATAATAATATTATCTTACAGACAAGTCCACGGCGTTAGAAGTGTGTTATAGTTTAGGAAGAGACGAAGCAAATCGTGAATTTTTGCACGATACGTGGGAACGAGAATTCTGTCCAGTCGCCAGCAGTTTACTGGAAAGGTTAGACTTTTCTATTGCTGTAGGCGATACCGGTCGTTAAAAACACAAAATTGAAAGAAAAAATTTCATTTGATACTCTTAATTATTTTTACTTAGGTAAATAATTGCGCATTCAATGGTGCCTATAATTTTAAAGGGTCTGTTTGTTTGCACTTGACTAGGTTTTTTTTAGTACCAGCAGTAAAAATAATTGTCGTACGGTACTTAGAAATCCGTACAACCACACAAAACACCCGAAATATGCACAACTTAACGTGATCCTACAGCATAGATTCCACGAATGAATAAATTATTACACTATTATAGCCCTAGCAAAAGCGCTTTTGGCCCTAGTAGCTTCCAAAAAGAGACCCTATGCAAATTAATGTTTATTAGGTTTTTATTAAAATTAGGTAGCAATTATTTAAAGTTTTATTATATTATGAAAATAATAATTTAACAGAATGCCTAACAGACGTCCACAGCGAAATTTGGGTCATTTTCTGTGCCTCATCACACTTTTCACAAGCTATGGAATTTAATATAAAATATACCAAAGTTCAGTTATTCTTGTAGGAATCGGTAAATTTCATATTTTCTTAAAAAATAATGTACGGTATTTTTCTATTTTTCAAATACTGTAGTATCATGCTACAGTTTTTTGTTAACAAAGCCAAAATCTGTAAAGTGTGATAAAGCACAGAAAATGATCAAAATTTCGCTGGCATCCTGTTATTTAAAGTTAAGTTTTAGTACACGATTGGTTGAATTAGCTTACTTTAAAAAATAATTTAGCTCTCTACAATTCTCTGTTAGTATCAAGATCTTGGTATTGTGTTACCACTAATTTAATGTATTAATATTTATTATAAAAAAACAAAATAATAAATGACTCAATTTGAAAAATATTAATTCAGTTCTTTGGGTTTTGTTTTGATAAAAAATAATTAGCTTACCATATTTTTTCTAGATTTTCTAAAAAGGTAGACAAATATTTTTTGATGATTTTTAGCCAAGTTCTTAATCAGGTAAGGACAAATAAAAAATTTAAAATACATAATAATTGGAATAAATAATAATTATTTTATTTTAAATTAATTAAAAACAAGGATTATTTAAAAAAATCATACAAGTTAAAAAAAAATCAAACATTTATAATCACTCAATTCACTCATTGTTAAATTACAAAAATTTCTAAGTAAATATTATGGTACTAAAACTGCAAAAAGTAAAAAAGGGTAAAACTAGTTCTACTGACATAACAATTCGAGCAAAGTAATCAAAGATCAATATTATTATTCTTTCATTTCAACCACGGTTTCCGGGTTATCATTATTTCCTGCTACTTCTTGGGTCGAATTAATGGTGTTTGAACTATTTACTAATTCAGTAGGTTGTACAACTTGTACTACCTTAGAAGCTTCGTCAGTCTTCTGGTTGGGTGGTTCTGTATTAATGGGGTTTGAACTATTTACTGATTCAGGAGGTTGCACTGCCTTAGAGGCTTCGTCAGTGGATGGTTCGATTAATGAATTATTAATGTTATTACAGTTTTTGGCCACTTCGTCAGTTGTAGGGTCTTTAGGTACTTCTTCGATGATACCTTCATTATTTTTCTCTGATAAATTTGCTAAATCTTCGCACAGTAACGATGGGTCCACACTTGCCTTGTCACCAGATTCCATTGAAACTGAAAATTTAACAAAAAATTAATAAAATTCAAATGTTAAAAAAAATTATACAGTACAACATTTTCTTACTCTTAGTTTGGCTGTCTTTCAATCCTTGTAGCAGCTTTGTTCTGTCAACTTGCAAGGCTCTGCACAGTTTTTCCAGTTGGAGTACTCGTTTTTGAGAAGTTAAGTAGGCACTATCCATCCTTTGTTTCTGAAAAATACATTACAGTACTGTTAAAGTTTTAAGATCGACTATAGGAATCAAGATTCCAAAAATTGGGGGAAAAAGCTTACATCTTCGGCCATCTGTAAAACAGCCTTATTACTGCTTTCCCACCTATTCTTCCAGGAAGCAGTCTCAACTTCTAGTTTCTTGATTTTCTTTGTCATCTAAAAACAAGTTTTTTTTATTATTTTTATTATTATTAACCCTATAAATTATTGGTATTTAATCTAAAATACCAACCTTATCCATTTCTGTTCTAAACGAAGTGAAAACATCGTTGCTTTTGGATAGAGCAGTTTGAAACTCTTCATACTTTTCCATGTACATGTTGAGCTCAGTACGTAACTTAATCTCGTTACCCGAATAAGTATGACACCTCTGCTGATAGTCTGTTAATTCTTCTAGAAGCTAAAGACAAAATTTAAACATTTGTTAAACCTTCCTATTTTAAATTTTATTGAAAAAAAAAGTAAATCTTCGTACTTTCTTTTTCTCTAAAAGACTTTGTTCTTTCTCGGCAGCCAACTCCATATTTGCTTTTGCAAGCTTGGCATCGGCTAACTGAAGTTCCATCTCTTTGTGTTTAACTATCTGTTCCACATGCTAAAAAATTATTAACAAACATTAAGTTTTATTCTTTCCTTAAAAAAATGTATTCTTTAAAGACATTTACAACTACTGTATTTTAAACCATTTTGAATTATTCATATTTACGTTATTAACATTACAAGTTAAATCTCGGTCGATAACGGTTTCATTTTTATTTTTAAAAAAGTAGAAATTCAGTAGGGAGCAAATTCATGCATGGGGTAAAAATGCCACAATCTACGGTTCACGTGTAATGGGGAAAAAATGCGCGTGATTATTAATTAATTAACCGTTATCGTTGTAATTTTAATAACGTAAGTAAATATGAATAATGGACCTTAAAACTCGTACGTCACAGTTTGCCATATGGGGCGCCAAAAGGGACAAAATAAAACTCTTA
>JAQGBM010000688.1:0-12681 GCA_034698405.1 Symphylella vulgaris | reverse complement strand
TTATCAAGTAGTTAGACAAATGAGTCATCATGGAAAACCATGTAAAACGCCCATAGGGAAAACCTGCATAAAGCGCTATTTTTTTCTGGATCTGCCATGACTGAATATTGAATAATATTAAAATAATACTCGTATAAACTTACATCCTTTTTCTCCGTTACACGTTCCGCAACATCGACACTTGCCATTTTCGTAAAATGCAAAATTTCCTTCCAATTGTTTGCAACTTTTGCGATTAAATTCGCAAGTTTGCGTGACGTCTTCACGTTTGCAAAAGGCGATGAATTTCGACCTGGTCGTCAAATGCTTGCAATCCTCGTCTGTTTCCTCGGCGGTGTTTATGCGCAGAGCTACTTTCCAGATTTCGGGGGTCAGAACTTTGGACGCTGATGCAAATCCCAACGTCATCGTCAACAAAATCACAAATGCAGCTGATTCTTTCATTCTTGTTTTTCTGAAAAAAAAGTTTAACGTGTCATTAAAAATTACTATAAAAAATTACTAAAAAAAAAAACTTTTTCGGGCTATAATCCGGCGACCCATGAGAGGGTCGCTGGAATACTTTAAGTTCGAACGGATATAGTTCGCTATAGGAATATAACCCCGAACGGAAGAAGTTCGAATGAACTTTTTCATGAGTTACAGTTACTCCTGTCGTACTACATCCGTTAGAACTTAAACAAGTTCTTTGGGCTATTCCGGCGACACGCCTATCTAAATCTGGCTATACGACCCAACCTTCAGGCCCATTCCCCGCGCTTTTACCCCCGCTCACGGCATTCCGAGGCGGAATAGTCGGGAGTCAAGAGCGCTATAACAGGACTCAGCAGTCACCTATAACACACTCTCAGAAATATTAACACCTTTATAGGTGTTAAACGTTTGTCACAGATCGCACTCCTATTCAGGTGTTATCTAACACCTTTTTAAAGGTGTGGAATGCTAACACCCTTTTAAGGGTGTGAATTTTACACCTTAAAAGCTGGAAAGGAGTGAAATTAACACCCTTTTAAGAGTGTTAGCTTTACACCTTAAAAGTTGGATAGGTGTAAAATTAACACCCTTAAAAGGGTTCAGGATTAAAGCTAATCCGTTTGCCGTCTAGTTAAAATCCAAGTTTAACCAATCACGCGTTGCACACGTGATCAACCTAAACCCAGATTAAAACTTAACTGATGCACTATGAGCCTGAGTGTGTTAATTCAATACCCCTTACCAGCAGTTTAAGGTATAAATTCGCTTTTCTTTGATTCAGTAAAAATATTTCATAGCTGTTATGAGATGTCCCTAAAAAACATACGAAGTAAAATAATATTAAAGAAAAATCAAAACATGACGATAATGATTTACATTTCACTGCTGAAATTTTAATTCTTCATTCATCCATCAGTATATTATACAAAATTGAGAAATAAATATATTATTATTTATTCCTTGCAACGATAATTTTTTGTTTAAATATATTTTAACATATCTATACGGCATATACAGTATTATTGCTTATTACGGAATACCCTTTGCCTCGTATAATACAATATACTTGGAGAATAAGTTAATCGTATTTATTCGATTCTAAGACGCATCCATCATACATTTGACTTCCGATTTTTGAAAAAAAAAGTAAAAGGCACCCCCACCCCAAATTTTGATCTCGTCTTATAAGATTCAACTAAATACCTGTTACGGCATTTGAATGGAAGTTATTCGTGTTTTTAAATGGTGAAAAATAGAAAATGGAATAAGTCGCATATTTTCTTATTATTTTTTATAAAATCCATGTTCATCAGTCTCAATCCGTTGATAAAAATTACTAAAAAACATACTAAAATTTGGCTCGGTGTGGCAGACAGGGAGCGAAAGGGAGCAACATGATGTATTTGAAATATTGGTAGTTTGCCTCAAAACGCATTGACCACTGACACACTAGAGGACCAAAATAATATAATGTAACTTGTCTGGGGTAATGTACCAGATAGTGAAATTTAGGGGTCAGTGAAAAATCTGGAAATAATTCTTTGGTCAGGTCTAGGAATTCAAATATCAGATTTTGCAGGTATGTTAGGTAAGATTTTGGAATTTTTGGGGCCAGTAATGCATCTAAAATATCCCTGAGAGATAAATAAAGTTCCCAAATTTTATTTCCTTCAGGAACAGTTTCACCTACAAAAAGAGGTAATTTAACCGCATCAATGTCAATTTCTGGGATGCTGAGCCTGCTATTCTAGAATTCCCAGTAATCATACTCTTTTTGATTTTTGCAGGTTTGTCACCACGGTCACATAATTGGTACTTAAATTTGTTCATAACTTTTGTTAACTGCATACTTAATTTCCAGTAGAAAGTAAGATCCACTTGCTATATAGTCCTTTCATCTGGTCGTCAATGTGTTTGACCACTTCAACGCCGTCAATCATTAGTCGCCATGGCCCTTTCTTTTCATCTTCAAAACGCAAGTGTGGAGTCCGAATTACTTTATCCTATACAAAAAAGAATAAAAAATGAATTAAATTAGAGCGTTAACTCGTATAATTATCATTGGTGGAGCAATAAAATTTTTAACTAAAATTAATACCTGGTGACTACGAGAAAAGAAAGACCAGTCCTCTCCAAAGTATGAAACTATGGCTTTTACAACGAGCAGAACCTTATCTGAAATTATATTGCAAAATTGTAGATATTTAATATGAGAAAGTACAGATAATAATTAATTGATAATATTTTTATACTCACCCTTATCTGTTGCTGCTTCAGCAATTTCCCGCTTAAACTTTTTCGTTTTTGAACTGTTAAATAGCTCCATTTCCTCATATCGTGACAGAAGGTTTTTCGTTCCTTCGAGGAACAACTTTTCAACATCCTTTTGAAGAAGTTTGCTGACATCTTTCATGAACTGTGAATATTAGAAATAGAAATTAATTTACTGAGTACTGTATTCGTATTTTACGGATATTACCATACTTACATAGTTTTCTTTCTGAATGAATGGGTATCTATTAATCGTCTCCTTGATACCATCTAACTGGAAGCTTGACTTTCTGTCTTGAAAGGTTTTATTCATTCGCATTTCTACGCTCTCAACATTCCAGTTTTTCTCTAGCTTTCCATATTCTTTAATCAGCCAAGTCTTGTGCTTTTCAATGGAAAAACTGTCTTCTGTGTCAACCTCTTCCTCTAGCTAAAATTGTTTTAAAAGATAAATTACATAATTCAAACGATTAAAATAATGTTTAATCCCAGAATTACTTTTGCATTTACTTACCGGTACATTTGGTAACTTCCTATGAACAGTTACTATAGTTCTTCATCATTTTTTCCGTCATCTCTTTTTCCGTCATCTCTCTTTTCCTTTTTGAACTTGTCCCGATTTGCTTTTACTTCTTCAGTCTCTGTCCATTCTTGCGTTTTATTTATGATAGAATTCTTCCATGCTCTCTGAAAGTAAATTTAATAACAGCTCTAATTCACTATAATTCTTCATGCTGGATTGCTGGTCAAATACTTACCATCGCTGATTGTCCAGGCTGTGCAATCTGGTTCAGATAAGGATACGTATCCAACAGTTTCCTAGCCATAATAGTGTCGATATTCCCGTGAGGGGTATTTTCTGGAATACATGCAAAACTAACTCGTAAGTAATTTGCTAATTGTAAATTGTTAATGCTGTACCAATAACCTCTTATCCTCGTATGAAATTTCCACTGGCCTCAAACTGATGTTCGAAATCGAACATCATTTCGAATATTTTATTATTTTGGCTGTTCATTTTTCGAGAGAAAACTACTAAACTGATTTGCGTAATCTTTTTTATTTTTATTTTGTAGATAATTAAATTATCAAGCAAATTATGCTAAGATATTTTTTTTTTTTTTTTTTAGATTTTACTAAGGTATTGTTCGAAAATTTTCACTTATGATCGGGGGCAGTAATAAATTATCCATACTCCATGTTATAAATTGTGCAATTTTTTAAAAATTTAGGAACCCACCCACCCCCTTCCAGAATGTCATAAATAATTTATTACATGAGCAACTTAGGGACCACCCCTAAAAAGCCGAAATTGGATAATTGATTACATAATTTACGACAGGGACACCACCAAAAGTAAAATTTTAAGTATTTTGGACCCAAAAAAAGACCAAAAATATTAAAAATTATAGGGAAGTTTCTTTTAAAGTAAATGTCATAAATTGAAAAGCTAAATTTTGACCCACCCACCCCATGTCATAAATCCTCCATATCTTCCCCAAAATAACCCACTCCACCCAACGAAGAGTATGGATAATTTATTACTGTCCCCCCTTGCTTAAGGTTGTAAAAAAAATTAAAGCAGAATTTAAAAAAAAATTCTCTAGATAATAAAATTGTAGTACACACAAAATAATTTTTTTTAACAAAAATAGGATGAGTAGTTTTCTCTCAAAAAACAAAACAGGTGTAACATTGGAATTGGATAGCCCAAACAGAGCTGTTAAATTACAGCAGAAGTTTGATAAAAACTTACTCTCCCTGTTTCAGAGCCGCTTGAAACATTTGATCTGTAATTCTGGTTCGTAGTTCCTTGTCCAAAGGTTTTTTCTCTCTTAAGTCTTTCTCGAGATCAGGAGTGAATGCAGTTAGCATAAAAGTCTTGGCAACAGACGAATTTACAGGGGGATTTCCTGGCTTTTTTACAACATTTTCTGTTAGAATAAAGCTATAGAACAAAAAAAAATTAAAGTTCATCAATATTCAACATAGGCTATAATAATTAGGATTCCAGTATTATAGCCTATAATAATTTTCAAAATAAGCAGGGTCTATAAAAAATAATAAAAATTTTGTGTTTAAAACCTAAATTACTCAGACACTTTTTAAGTTAATTTTACAAATAACTCAGAAAAATCAGTTTTTAAAAAAGTCAAAAATTAAATTTTTTGAACACGGCTGCCGGCTGGGGTAAAACAATATTTAAAATTTATTTTATGGCTCTTGGGTGACTTGGCATATTTCCAAATTATTTATATACCATTAAAACAAGTTACTCAACATAGTTAATTTTTAGTTGAACTGGTGCTAACTATACTGGTTTACCATTTATCTGTATCCATTTCATCCTGCTGTTCCGCAACTTTAATCAAAATGCTATCCAAATTTTTAACTTTAGTGTTCGTTTCTAAATCCACGTACTTGTTGATATCATTGTCTAATATCTGAAAAAAAAAGAATTTTCCCTTATTGTACTTTACAAGCTGTTTTTCAGTGGGTCTAATTAGTGATTCTTTTTTGACTCTTACTTGAGGGGTAAAGAAATGGCACAGTTAGGTATGGCTGTGTGAAAGACGTATTAAGTTGGAATTAAGTCTTCATTCCAACTACCACTTACAACATTACACCAGCGTAGGCTAGGTAGGCTGGCATTAGTTTGCCCTGGCAGAAATGGGTACATGGTTCAGATAAATAGCCTAGTAAGCCATGGTACCTAGCCTAGGCTGGCCGGTACTCTATCCGTGTGATCACAGCACACAGGGGTTACCCAATACCCATGGTAACAATGTGCCAACTGTGATCATATGGATAGAATACCCCTTATGCCAAGCGCAAAACTCACAAAAATCTCAGAACTTGGCCTAGTCACCATGATGCTGGGCCTAATTGAGAACAAGCCATACAGTGGACAAGCCTTGTACACCGAACAAGGCTAGCATCTGATAGCATGAAGTGGTTTTATCGATGGGTTAATAAAATGTTTAATATTAATATAACTTACCATAAGTTTTATGTCTTGTACATTTTCCGGCAAGGAACTTATTTTCTCCTGAATTCCCGCTAATAATTCTGTTGCGTTCATTGTGCTATGGCGGCTTGTGCCATTTTGACGATTTTGACATTCGAAGACGAATGCTTTCGTAGTACTCTCCCCAAATTTATTGTCCCTCAAACTAACTGATATTTTAATCTCACCAGTTACATCCATTTTACTTTGTTCGTCCATGATTTTACTAAACAAACCGATTAAATATTAAAATTCCATAAACGTTGAAGAAAGCGAAAGAAAGCAAAACGAAAATTAAATATGAAAATCCGCGGACTGGACACAATATAGATATGCGCGGCTCATGCATATTTCATCACCCAGCATTATTTAATTTTTTGTTTGTTTTTCTCTTATTTTTAATAAATAAAAGATTGAATTATTGATTTTTAAAAATTATATTAAATTACTGGTTTACTATTACTCAATTTAAAGTAGTTTTAATTTTTAATTTTCTTGAAAGTTGGTACGACGCACCAGAGTGTATCTTCCATATCTCTTCGACGCGCTTCGACGCACCTACAGAAGAAAACAAATATGGCAGCGACCAGCTAAATAAAACAACTTGGGAACTTATGGTCAAAATAAAAATGAAAATCATGGAAGGTGATAACTTTTATTCATGTCCATTATGTGAAGATATATTTCCCACGTTTAATGCCTACTTTCTACACGTTAGAAGAAGACATGCTGGAGAAAATAATTTTTCTCTGAAATGTGGGTTAAAAGAATGCCCTACTCCATCTTTAAAACGTTTACACTAATATGGATACCTACAGAAGGCACCTGTATCGTCGTCATGATAATTTAATGAATAATCGTCGAGAGAATCACCAAGTGGAACCAGAGGGATGAAGTGGAAGTTTGGAACCCGAACCTCAAATCCCTTGGATGTTATGCACGATGCTCGATGCTCGAGAAGGAGGGATTCCTGCAGACTTAATAAAATTGGTTCTCAAAGAATTACCTAACAGATCAAAATTTCGTAATTTAGCTAAGATCAGTTTCGGTAACAAATGTTATGAACAAATTTAAGGGTATTCTATCCGTATGAGCACAGTTGGCAAGAGTTTGCACATGTTTACCATGGGCCGACCGGTGTAGGCTACTGTGCTCATACGGATAGAGTACTAAATTTAAGTACCAAATATGTGACTGTGGTGACAAACCTGCAAAAATAATCCAGCATTTGATCAAGCAACTGATTCTGGATGAATGATACTGTTTATATTATTGTTGGACGCTATTTTAATTTCTCTTTATTCTTTAATAAAGTATTATAATTATGCTATAACTCAAAATGAGTTTTAAGTGTATTTTTATATCACAGTCATTCACAGCATGATAATTTTATTACAAAAAAAAATTAATAGGTCTGATGGAAAAGTAGATTACTTTTACAAATATTTTTAATAAAAATACTGGATTAGGCTAATTATTTTAAAATTTATTGTTTATCAGTGTTAGTGGTCACACCTAAAAGGGAGTAAAAATTGTACTCCCTTTTTATAGGTGTAATGATCGGAAAAGTGTAAAATAGTAAATTTACATCCTTTTAGGTGTGAATATAACACCTTATTAGCTGGAAACATAATTTACACCTTTTTGGGTGTGAAAAAAGGGTGTGATTACAAAAACTACGTCATATTAGGTGTAAAAAGGGTGTTAAGAAAGGAGTTAACACGTTTTTAGGTGTTAAAATTTCTGAGGGTGCAGATCAGCTGGCGTTTTAGGGGGTAGACCAGCCTATTTACGGTATCCGGACAGTTGGTCATAGGACTATTGATCATAGGACTATTGGTCACAGACTATTAGTTACACCGACTATTGGCCACACCGACTATTGGTCATACCGACTATTGGTCACAAGGACGTTCGGTCATAGGACTTTTTGTCACACAAATGCACACAGAATAGGGTATAAAACTCAAAGCTAACTCAACAGATGGCGTTGCGAGCGGTCTGGAAAATAAAATCACCGCAGTGCAGTTTGTGAGCATGCGCATTTCACAGCATCAACCGGATCGCTAAAAATCGCTCTCTGCGCATGCTCATAAGCTATGTCACGTGCCGAGTTTTATACCCTATTGCATGTAAAATAATTATGTTTATTATACGTACCAAGAATAGATAAATTCCTGTGCGTACGGTAATCTATAGTACAAAGCAATGTAAAAGAATGTTAAAAATGATGTTAAAATCTAAAACACGGAGCCTGCGTTTTGAGAACTTTGATACGTCTTGTTGATCCGATTGCGATAAGTAGGCAATCGAACGTATATATAGGTCAACACATCCGTATTTTCATACAAGGCGACTGCTGCAGCTACGCGATTCTTAAGTTCTCGATAACGCCGTCTCTGGTTCCAATTCCAGATTTTTAAAATTTTGGTAGCTGCATGTTGATACAAAGTAATAATTTACGGTTCTGTCATAAAATAAAATTCAGTTTCTACTTCAAATTTTCAATATTTTGTTCAGATAGACCGTTACTTTCATACACATGGGAGTATAATGGGGGCCTCATGCTGGATATGAAAATCCGGTTCGTCCAAACACTCGAACTCGAAAATTGTGAAAAATCCAAACTCGTAAACTTGACTCAAAAATTTGAAATATCTAAACTTGCAGATATGGCCGAATCCTAACATTTTACTACTGAACAAAAAAAGAATTTTATTATAACGACATATCAGCAAAAATAATGCAAAAGCAATCGGAATAAATGTTATACCCCCTTTTTCTTCAAAAGTGAATTTTCTTCATAAAATTATACAGCAAAACGTAAGTTACAAGCCAAAGCACACAGAGCACTATCAATATAAAACAGCAGAGATAGGATGCATAGTAATCATACAGCAAGACATGAAAAACACTATATACGCGATAGGAAACATGTCAAGCCTATCTATAATAATATTACCAAGCTCGCAGTCGTATATAGTGCCTAGGCTGTGTGCCTAGCGGGCCAATGCAATTTCCTACCATTTGCAAGTCGCAACTGTGTCGTGCATTTTTATAGGACACCAGAGAGCAGCGCTAAAACAGAAGCATTTCCCCGCTTTTTCGTACGAAAAATGGCACGCACCAGTAAGCTATACACCCCATGCTATATAATATGCAATCGGCAAGATTTCAAATTTACAAAAGAAATTGAAAAGAAATAGCTTTATATTCGGGGTATACATAATTTTATATGCGAGCAATGATACGCCTAGGTTGTAAGCATATACAGCCACTACCAGTAGTCCCGTACTTTTGCTACGAATGATATTAGGTAAAATTATAAATCGCCTTTCTTATAATAGCCTACAACTGTACCCTCTTGTTGACTTATCCAACTTGCATACTTATTCAGTAAGATACTTTCAAAGATGTCTAAGTAGAACTCCAGAAGATGAGTCTCTTCACTACTTTTCTGGAACAATTTTCCTATAAGGTTACGATTCATATTTTCCACCTCGCTCGATAAAGAGTACCGTACGTTTTAACTTTTTTACGTTTTGTTTTTCTTTTACTTTTGTTTATCTGGATGGAGTTAACTTGTCACGTAAACACCGAAGTTTCCAATTGGAAATACACAGGAAAACTCCGGTGTTTGGGTGACGAATAACGAGCACAGGTATAGGGCACCAGATAAAAAAATTCACCACTTTTCTGGACTAATGTCATGCCTTGAAATGTAGTACGAGTACGATATTTTATCTTAATTTAAAAAAAATCATGAACATTAAAACCTTTCATTTCAATTTTCAAATTTTCCTGGTCCTGTTAACACAATCATGATAGAGTACAAGTTAAGCAACGGTAACAGACTTGCTTTAAATTCCGAAGATACTGTATTTTGCAATCACAAAATTTCATCGTCCAAAAATTTAGTGAATTTTAAATAATTTTAATTTATCCAAAATTTCATTAAGTTAATACAATTTTAAAGCAAAGAAGTTTTGAAAAGTTGAATTATTTTTCACCATTAGCCTATAAGTTATTATGCAAAAATATAGGATCATGCAGTTAATACAAAAATATCAGAAGCCTTTACACTTTTTAACGACCCAATGGGGGATGCTGTACTATTTCCAAAAAAAAAAAAAAATTCCTTAACTTTCTTTCCAAAACTATAACCAAAGAAGTTTTTGCTATAACCCATATAAAGATAAGAATATAAGCTATACACAAAAGCTATCTAATTTAGATATAGGATAATACAGAGTCAAGTGATATATGGCGCGCAGTGAATGCGAATATAGAATCTTTATATTTTTGCGTGGAGCTGCTTTGTCTTGTATAATGTGCCGACTGATATCTTATGCCGACACAGTCTCTAAGCAAGAAGAAAAAAGTGATTTACGTTTAGGGAAGATTATTCAAAATTCGGCTTCCATTATGACCGGCATTAAACACATGGTTGTGCGCTAGATTTTCACAATCAACTCGTTTCGCACGTACACTGGATGCCTCCTTCACATTATAGTCTACAACTCAAAAGAACATAAAGGGTGTTGGGATAAATTACGAAAATGTTTTTTTTTACCAATTCGTGTAAGAATATAGAAATTCGGAAACTTTTTCGAAGCTGGGGTTAGTCAAAATTAAAATTTCGAAGCTATGGAATTAGTCAATTTTAAAAAATCTTATTCAGGTACATTTTCGTTAATAATTCTAGAAATAACGTAAGAATCCCAGAGAGTGGGTGAGGTAGATACATTTCTGGAGATTGCCGGTTGGGTGC
Organism: Symphylella vulgaris; assembly: GCA_034698405.1. Taxonomy (NCBI): domain Eukaryota; kingdom Metazoa; phylum Arthropoda; class Symphyla; family Scolopendrellidae; genus Symphylella; species Symphylella vulgaris. Next base: position 2,158 of record JAQGBM010000688.1, on the reverse strand, counting down.
GGATGGTATAAGTTTGGGTGAGGATTTTTTATTGTGGCTCAGATCTTATCTAAGTAAAGTATTCGTTTTAAAATACCAGTAAAGAAAAAATAATGCTATTGTATACGTCTATATATACGATATACTGATTTTCCCGTATCACTGAACAGTTTTCTATTTATTTTATTCTGGGACGGGTGCAAATGATACAGGATAATTTACCTCCATATAACTCCAATCCCTCTATCCTCGCGCCTGCTAAGTTAGATTCTCGGTCTCCCAGTAGGCTAACTTAATTATGAATAAAAAGAGTTAATTCTTCACCCCTTATGAGAATCCCAGGATTTCTACTTAACTTATTTCTTTAAAAAAAATTAAACAGTCGGCCTAGGGTGTGCAGTTTTAAAGGACAAAAATAATTAAACTTTTTTTAAAGCAAAAGTTAAACTCAATAATTGTATTTATTAATTTCTTAAAATTATTCTCCTTTTTGCTTTATTTATACCGGTTTAAAAAGTGTCGTGAATTAGTCCCAATTCACTGTAAAAAAAATCTGTGAATTTATTACAGGAAAATGCTGGCACCTTTTTTACAGACATACCTGTAAATTTATTGACTGGTTTTTTTCTGCAAATTAACATATTTATCTGTAATCTTGTTCTGTTAGTTTAGTTTACACCAGACAAATCCGTCAGTAAATTTACAGGTAGGGGCCTATGTCTGTAAAAATGTTGTCAGCATTTTTTTGTAAATTCACAAAATTTTTTTAAAGTGAACAATAAAAAATTATAAAAAAAGAGGTAACACCCTATAAGTCATTTTAGCATGAAGTACATGAAAAGCAGTTGAGATATAGAACATTATTATTTCCGAACTATCAGAGGGTTTTCGCTCGTGTATTAAAAAAGACACGAAACTGCTGCATACATAACGTATATACTATATTTGCGCAAAATGTATTTTTCCGAAAGGTATATTTGATGTTCTCTTGGGCCACTTTAAAACAACACAGCGACAGGGTATATCTGCATTTATGATTTAACACTCGCTTATGCCTTTTCGTCGTCGTACATATACTCGCATTTATAGAGAGTTTGTTATTCAAAAACTGTAACCCCGGGTCCCCGTTCGCTCGCAAGCAGCATATAAACTCGCATTTCCTCAGGCTAGAGGGATCGACTAATTAATTAAGCAAGTACTACTGCGCTTTTCTTGCGAGAATACGAACGTTTGAAATTAATCAAGAATTCATATTAATTTTGCTCCAGTAGAAATTCCCCAAAGTCGACAATAAAAGTCGTGTCAGTGAGGACATTTTATACATATAAAAGTTATACTGATTATAAAAGTTTATATTTATAGAAATGAAAATAATCTTAATTAACTTTAAAACTTTTGTTTGCACTAAATGGTCAAAGGTTGCATTGGGAATTGGAATTTAAGATAATAATTTAAGCTGATTCGAAGAAAATCTTAAGAGAAAAAAAATTAATTACAAAAATCTTAAGAAACTCTGTTCTAATTAAGAAGCTGCACAGATGAGAGTTAAAATGCAAATGAAGTAAAATAAGAAAAAATGCTTAATATTTGTTTGCAGATATATAGTAAGAATAAAAAGAGATTTAATCAAGATAATTCCACTAGGGATTAGCTTATACACTATTATGGGAAAGTTTTAGTTCATTAGTAAAGTCACATTTGATTTCCATACGCTCATTATTATTATGGAGAAATAAAACTTTAACAAAAAAATAGTGTGTTAATTTGTTTGCGAAGTCGTAAACAAATATGGATAAATATTATATAGCCTATATAAAATTCATAGCTTGGGGTGACTGCCTATATGTAAATATCTATACAGGCCCTTGCCTGTATATTATGGTTCAACTCCAAGTCGTAATGTTAATTTTCAAAAATATAATCGCTTATATTTCGATAACCGCTTAACATTTTCAAATGAAACTTGGTATGTAAGCCAATCATACTAGCCCAAAAGCCTATGTCGAAAATTATTTAAATCGGTTCAGCGGGAAACGTAATATTAGCTTAACAAATTTCGCGAAAAATCTTGTTGTTCTTGTTCTTGTTCCGAGCCCTTTATTTTACGAACTTTGATGAGCGATTACAAAAAAACTACTGGTCCGATTAAAACGGACTATAGGTCATTTTAATCTGCAGA
>JAQGBM010000687.1:0-12685 GCA_034698405.1 Symphylella vulgaris | reverse complement strand
GGTGGGAGGGGTTATATACTCTTGTAACACGAAGCGAAGGTAAACAGTTTTTGCAAATTGCTGCCAAATATAACCGGCCACTGTGTTTTAGTATTTCTTCTATACACCCGGTTCCGGTAGAATTGAATTTGTTTATTGATTAGTTTTACCATAATTACAGTAAGTTGACGACAGATTGCGATTTTAATTTGGCCTATATACAAGGGACGTCACCCTGCCATAAAGGTACAGAGAGCAAGGGGAACTGCCACAAATGGAACCTCTATTTAAACTCTCATCCAAGCCGCCAATTTAAAAATGTTATTGTTTGTTTGTGGTTTGATTTTTTAACGTCGCGGTATAAGGCGACAACAAAGGTCATAATCGCGGGATTTGGGGTAAGGGGCAACCGAAGTTCCGAACCACTGGGGCCGGCCCCAATGGGCTAAACAAAGTTCTCACCGTTACACTCCTTCGTAAATTATTTTCTGCGTCACCCGTTAACTGCGCGAAGAACGCGGAAACATAATTTTTTTTCTCCCATCGCTCCCCAGACTTCCAAAAAACGAAACCCACCTTCCCATAAACCAAAATCTTATACGTAGTAGCTGCAATGCCTGATTGCACTGCAAATAAGCCAGGCGGATCAATAACTACATACCACTATGGCGTTAACAAAATACGGAAGGCATTAGCACCTGTGTTCTCCCCTTTCCCCCATTCTCAGCTGCTTTTTATATCAACGAAACAAAAAATAATATTGCAAGAGAAAACGAATGGCCAAAACAGAAACATAATACACAAAGTATAGATCCTAAACGAAGGCCTATAAGAAAAACGTATTATTGATTGGTATAAAATGGTCGAATGCAGACGGAAATAGCATGAAAATAGGCTGCTCACAGTTTAGTAGAATATGCAGACAATAATAATATTATTTTAGAATGGTTACCCATCCTATCACTAACCAACCTGACAGATCTTCACTTTATGTCGGTGACGATTGAGGTGATTATGTCTCTGCCGCCGTCTTGGAATGTGTACTAGTGAGCAGGGGATGGAATCATTATTACTTTTTGTCAGGCCAGGAACTGGACACGACTGGATTGGACTTTCAAAAATCGAGATGGCAACTATCGAGCCAATACAATACAAAGAATATAAGCAAAGAGTATTCTCTTTTATGCAGTAACACCTTTGAAGAATACGGTATAATTTACCAGTTACCATACAAAGAATTTATAATATCTAAATAAACATTGTGTATCCTAAACTTTATAAGTGCAATCATGGTGCAATATAATAATCTGTACTACTGTAGTATAGTCACTACTAAGTTACAGTGTAAATCTAAAAATAGAAAACTGGTCTATACGTTTTATAATTTGCGACCTTGCCCACAGCTACCATACCCCTTTTACTACGAAAAAGGAGGAACACCCCTATTTTTATAGCACACAAAGGTGTAACAATACAACTTATGGTAGGGGATAAAGATCAGAAGGGTGATAAAAGACTTGGATTTCGAAAATACCTTTGAATGTTGTAAAAATATTTCCAGCTTATTATCAGAAATATTTTTAAAAATTTTGTTGTCCCTTTAATGTGGGCGTTATTTACTATCTCACCACCCATCAAAATTCTTGTACTTTGTTGTGAGTTCAGTGGAATATTTTCTTTTATGGAAATATTGTGGAATATTACTCTATGATGTTCTTGTAACGCAGTATGCAAACATACAGTAGCATATACCATTATTTTACAAGGATTTAAGTAGGCTGTATCAATGTTTTATCGTGCATTCGTATTTTATACTAACATTGCCTGTATTATGCCAGGGTGCATTGCATGAGATTATGGACATATTTTGTATTTAAAGGTTTTTAGGAAATCGTTAATTCCTACCTAGGCGTGTGCTGCAGAGAGCAAGGTAATCTATGTTATGGCCATACCTAGTTCTAAACTAGCTCTATTATAATCCAAAATAACTTAATACGCAAGTTTAGCCCAGGAATGTGTTCTTACCCACGTCGATAGATTTAGGTTTGAAACAGCACAACTTAAGTTATTTGGATCATAATTGGCGCCGGTACCTTCACCAAAACATTCCAAAAGTTTCAACCATCAAAGCTTTTCTGAAATATTCCCACCCACCTCGGGGTCTTTCGGACAAATTGTCAGCCCTGATCCTTATTAATGAGTAGTAGTAAGACGTAGACCAATCTCTTTAGCATGAGGAAGTATGAAATTGTTCCCCAATATAATGGTTCAAAGCTTCCTTCTCATATTTGCTATGGGTTTTATAATATCGCTTTCCCAGGACGAATTGGCTTTGCCAGGTTTTATAAAGCTATTATCAGATGAACGGATTTGACACAAAAGATCCCGGTTACCTCTCTCCCGCTCATTCAGCATCAAGCCCATATGTTTTATCTGAATAAGATATCAATTTATATGTTTAAAAAAACTGTTAATCCGACAGTCGAAAAAAAGACTGTTGACGACTGTAAAAATTACTGTGGACAAAAAAAAAAAGTTTACGAACTCATTGAGCAAATCGCACTCCTTTCACCCCTAAACCAACCCCAAACGAGTGCGATTACAGGAAACGTGGTGAGCTTGGTCGACAGAGCAGCAAAACAAGCGATGAAGCGTTCACCTTCCTTTCCCCATCTATCGAGAAAAACCTTGACAAAACATTGAACTTTTTAAAAACTTCGGAGTGCTCTTGAAGTTACGATCATTTTCAAAAGTTTTACAGTAGCCTATTCTTTGTTAAATTGTACACTACTTTCGTAGGTTAATTAGCCCATTCTATTATGCACTAGGCAAACTAAATTGAAACATGAGTTTCAATACGATTCTTTGTTATGAATATGATCAACTTCGGCCTATGATATAATTGGCTACTGGAGCCTAAACACCGACGCGGGTAGATGTAGTCTTTTGGCACACTTCCTTGGCCAATTAAGACCCCCTGTCGTATTAAGGATTCTTTCGTTATTTATAAGGATTCTTTAACGGGGAAGAGTTTTAACGAGATATACCTAAACTATCATCCGAGAGATTCTAGGAATAATCTCATAATCCTAAAACTGCAATCGATCTGACCCTCCCCCTTGGAACTGCAACTCTTGGATCTGCAAGCGAGCATGCTATCCTTGACATGACAATCGGCGCCAGCCTGTAGCCAATGCTTCTTTACACCGAATTTCTTCATGTACAGGTACACGTTACGAACTTACGGCAATCCTAGACAAGTAACTCAAATCGTAGCCTTACTTACAATCGTGCCTTACATGCACTTACAGTATGAGTATACTATAGGCTACTACGAATTGTTTCAGTAGTTGAGAGTGTTTGTTACCTTACCTCGTGGTTTTAACTCCGCAAAAGTTGAACGAAATAAACTTGCACGGGACTTAATCACTATATCCACAGTGTCAAAGCATAATAATAATTATGTAGCACAAACATATTCACAGTTATCCGATAGCAGTATGTGTTTTTAACGCATTAATCCAGAGAGATCACCTTGGCTGTTCATCGAATGATAATCCATGTGCGTCTGTGTGTTTAATATCGTAATAACAAACTCGTCCAAAAAGACTAGCACAAAATAACTGGAGGGAAAACGGGAGGAGGAGAAAAAGGAGAGGGTACGTAAGAAAGGAGAGAGCAGGAAAGAAAAGAAAACGGGATTCCCCCACTTTGGCCCTTCCGTCTGAGGGTTCGGTTCGGCGTGGGACGGGGTCCCTCTTGGCTGCCAGATGCCCCTCTCCCGACCAATGGACGATGCCACCACCTGAGCATAGCAAACCTGCTGCTTCAATCGCCGGTCTCAACACAACACAGCGTACAGTATATGTATACAAAGGCACCGCGCTTTCCAATCCAAACAGTTGATGCTTAATCACTTGAAGAAAGTACGTACTAATAGAACAGAGTTCACATAAACACTGGAAAAATATCTTCACGCAGTTTTATAACGAAAAACTTGCAAGGATAAAGAAGATGGGAGCAACATATCGGGTTGTAGCTTTGCACACGGTGAATGTGTGTATGCGTGCACACAGGCACATGCAGCTACCCCCACTTTCATCAGCGCGTTGTTGGTACTCTACATATATGCCAAACTGATTATTCTCTCTATTTATAAGCCTAACGTTCTATACTCCTTTCCCCCTAAAACACACATGATAAACGGGAAGTTCCACTGAGTTTGTTCATCCCACTAAACAAAGTGTAAATTCGCCTAAACATCTTGAAAACATAACATGGGCATTGTTGCGATTTGTAAATGACATCTATCAATACGAGATTATAATTAAAGTTTAAAACCTAACCTAATAAGCTACCGGTATTAGTTTTTCAGGTTCCATATAGTTTTTCTAAGGTAAAATGCAAACGGAGAAAGTTTATCTTGTCAACCAAATTAACACCACACCACACGAGTATGAATACTGCTGTATACATCAGCAGCCCTACAAACTATACTTTCTATTTTCATTCAAGATTTCAAGCTCTCTTTCAAATCTTGAACTAACAGTAGCCTACATACTCGTATGCTCGTAAGACTCCTAATATAAGTCGTAGAAACCTCATAGAAACACGAAGAGGAAATACCCAACGCGAAGTAGCAGGGCAAGATAAAACACAGGAGCCATTCATTGCATGGTACCAGGGGCAATATGCCACCAAGGATTTATATATAAGTCTATACGAAGTAGGCTATATAAGCACTATCGCAATGAGTATGGCTTTTTAGTTTTTTACACATAAGGTACTGTACGGGGTACATAATAGTACATACTACCATGAATCTATATCTGTTGTTATAGATTCATGATACTACATAATTATATACCGGTATAAAGTTTTCCAATAAGCTATATAACTTATTTATAAAAAACTTTAGGTAACATACAGAACTTTTAGTAGATAGCTATACCTAGCCTTATAAAGTTAGAATTAGATAATGAAATTGAGCCAAATTCTATATAAAATTGTTTTGCACGATATTGAAACCAAATTTAAATATCAAATTATAAGTAGGTCACAATCATTAACACGGTCATCTCCTGTTAGTGTTCTATTCATCGATAACATTTTCCGAAAAAATACAAAACGCAACAAAGACAGTTGAGTATAATAATACTGGCGTCAGATACAATATTAAAAGGTATAACCTCAAGCGGTATGGTTTAATGTGGTTATATTCTTGTCAAAAACCTTCCGCATGGAAGCCCACATAGAGCACTGGTTGTATAAACAAAACCCATCGCACCTTGCAACCACTATTATTGATCGTTATTGTTAGCTCTTTCCAAACTCTATATATACTGTCCAAGTCTATATATACGATGCGCAGAGTACCGAAATGATTCCAGTTATATGCTGCGACATCAATGAGCAGCACTGAATTATTCCAGCTCCGTTAAAATACTCTGATCATAGTGGTGTGAAGGTTTTTTGGTCGCCCACACTCCAATCGGTGCGGCTTCAGAGCTAAAGCTTTCCACGAATTCCCTTCGTGGCCTGTCAAGTCTATTGTTTGTTTGTTTGCTTTTTGGTAGTTTTACGTATGTCGAGTACATCAGCGTAGGAAAAAAAAAAACATTACAATTTTACCAGAACCAAGTTGCTAATTTCAGCTAACTTTATCAGTAAACACTTAAGCTAGAGGATGAAATCTCTCACTAACTTCCTGGACCAATTTTGCTTGAAATGGTACTATTCTACAATTCCTACTGATATCGATCGGAATTTGAAGCAACAGTTCTCACATTTAGAGGGTATCTTTAAGCGGGATTCGAACGACAGCAGAGTATGATGTCCATTGTGTGGGAAGATTAAAATCGCAAACTCCATCATTAATAGTTTGTTACAATAGGTTATACACACGCATAATAAGGTTCTTTCAATTCATAAAAATTGGTAATATTAAATTGTTACGTAGGCGAAGGTGTCAAAATACTGCTGGCACCGATTTTATTTATGGGTTATATGTTTTTAATAAACTCTAAAGTTTAATGGATCAATAAACAATTATGTCATCAACACTAGTATGATAATTAAAGTATCAATATTATGAACTGTGCTATTTTCAAGCAAGAAACTTGTTGGTCGATGACTCGCTGTTATGTATTCACTGTTCTTTCCAATAATGTTTTTTAAAAGCCTGTTCCGATGGATCTCTGAGAGCACATTATAAAAAGAGCGCATATTTCTTATACTGAGGCGAACTACCACAATATTATTTTAGATGAAGACATCATTCACCAACATCCTGGGCCAATTTTGGGAAGAACGATTTTATATTGAAACATTTGAAGGTTAATTTTCTTCGATAGACGCAGATAGCAAGGGGATCTACAGGAGGACATGAAACTCGATTTAAAATTTTAAAGTCTTAAACTCGCATTCAAAAGAAAATTGTTTTACTTTTGTTAACCTTTAAATAATTTAGGACTTTACCGGTAGGTCAAACGCAGATTGCAGAGTTGTTGGGCGATTAAGAAGGTTCAGGAACAACGAATTCATGTAGCTGAGATGAGAATGTTGAGGTTTATGTGTGGGGTAACGAGGAAGGATAGGATAAGAAATGTGTATATTAGGGTAGTCACGTGTAGTAGTAGCTATAATGTTAATGAGGGAAAATAGGTTGAAGTGGTATGGGCATGTGGTTAGAAAAGAAGAGGATGAGATTGTTAGGAAAATCATGAGTTTAGATTTGGATATAACTAGGGGAAGAGGTAGACCAAAACAGTGTTGGGATCTGGCAATTAGAAAAGATATGAAGAATTGTGGTGTGGATCAGGATATGGCTAAGGATAGAAAGACATGGAGGGATAGAACTCGTACGGCCGACCCCATTACGGGATAAAGTCTTGATGATGATGGTGGTCAAACGCAGATGTGCAGCAGATGGTGAGCAATAATCTTGTCAGAGCGATGTGGTTTAACATACGGATAAACTCCACATGAGCGTGAGTATGTTAAGAGTCCTACTCCTAGGAGAATGGTATATAGAGATCTTTCCGCGCAGTAAGTCTCGGAAAAAATTAACTTTCCAGCCAGGATTGGTCCGATTGGAACCCAAATAGCCTATCCAGCAGGATTAACGCGCTACCAACTGTTTCCTATTTGAAATCTGAATGTTTAGTAAACATTTTATTTAAATGAAATAGTGTAAAAGAGCTAGCATTTATCATTTCCCATTTCAATTACAGCTGTACAGTTATAGCGTGGCGGACCAAAACACAGCCGAGCCATTCTCCACAAAAACCAAAAACTGCTATTATTGGTGTATCCAAATTCAGCAACTTCCAATATGTCGGCGGCGTTAATGGAATGTTTTGCTCTCAGCACCAAAATACCAGAACGAGTGTGCTCAGACGCGACATTCAACCCTCTGGGGTGCGAGATGATGCTCCGTCGTGTTATTTTTCTCTCTCTTTATTATTATAGCCCTCCCTGTTTTTTATATAACCGTATTATTTTCCAATATAAAAATATTGTCCACAACCTCATATTACACACAACTGGCGAATTGTGATTAAATGGACAGTTGAGCATGCAAAACCGATAGGAAATTCAGTTACAGTATATTATACACCTTTTCTTTTAGCTGTTTGTCACGTAATTTTTAGCCGCCATTGACTGATAACTTGCTCTTTTTTAATATGCTCTATCTTTATTTACCAAGAAAAATGTTAAAAAATTTTACACACATATATCTTTTATTTAATAACATAAAAATAAAATAAAATTGTTTATGGTAACATTGGGTACTCTTCATATTTAGAGATTGTAACAGCAAATTTTTAAAAATGCGGTAGCAGTCAATGGCGGCGAAGCCACGCCTCCGCTGCAATCGTGTATTGGAAACTTGATTTGCTTATCTAGCTTTGAACCGAGCTTTGAACTGCTTGAATAATTATTGCTAATCGAATTATAGTGCTACCTTGATAGAACTACCCCTTCCTACAAATGGGCATCACTGAAAAAATGTTAAAACTTCAACTCACGCCTATACTGTATTGTATATGGAACGGGAATCGAACCCCGAACTTTATTACTGCAATTCATAATTTGCAAAAGAAATATCATCTCTAGTTTATTAACTTATACAAAGTAATATTGACCAGTATCATATCAGCATGCATGGTCTGTTACGTAGTTACCCTCCTCGGATTATTACAATTTAGGCTTTCGTACCTTTTATTTATTTCTATGGAGATCAAATCAATTAATGATATTTTTTGCTTTTTTGAAGGGAGTCAGTAGATTTAATAAAAAAAATCAGAACTTCAGCCATAAATCTGGCTAAACCGAAAGCTAACCAAATAAGACCTAAGAGGCTACGACTTCACAAGCTATACGGTAAACAATGAAGGCTCCACCCCAATACCTCAAAATAACGAGATCAAAAACTAGAATAAGAAAGAAAAAAATAACTTATGTTAAAAATAATTTGAAGCTGGGAGGCTGCGCACGGCCAAAACATTTTCTTCTTCTCTCACATCATCAACGGCGGCCAAAATGTCGCCATTCGTTCCTTCAATCGATTCATGGACGTCGATTTAAACTCGATTTTCATTTTCAAAGCTTCCGTGATTTCCAAAGAGAAATCGAGTTATTTTAAAATATTAAGCAATTATTTGTTTTGTTTGTTGGTTTGATTTTTAACCTCGTGGTGAGTGTCGAGCAACAACGAAAGTCATAACCCGACAACGGAAGGATTCGAATGAAGGGAGTTATCCCTGAAATAAGTTAATTTGCAAATCTGAGCAAAGGGATACTTATATAAAAAAGGGATACATATAAAACGACAGCGGTTTAAAACTAAACTCTCATCCGAGAGAGCCGTCACTTGTAGGCCTACTACACTTGTACTCTTGAACCTGAAATTTTACCAGCCTCAGTCCAGTCGGAATTTAAACCGCAAATTGTGGGCTCCGAAGGCATTTTAGCAGTCAACCTCTAAACAACCGGCGCTGGCTAATATTAAGCAATATTATTATACTTGGTCAAGGATGTCAACACAGTGTTGTGTCAGGGAGGGGTCTGACCGTGTTTGTTTCGGATGGCTCGAGTTTACATAAAAATTAGACCTACATTTAAGCCCGACACAAACATCATGATTCCCAACAGGTTCTGAATTATTTTTATGATAAAAATAAAAGAGAAATATTACAGTATAAGGTTCACAGAGGTGAAGATAGATAATAATAATGTTGAGGGCGGTGCAACATTTTACTTGCTTATTTATTATTTAATGTCGGTCTCATTTCAGCTACTGAGGCTATATGCACAAACAATTCACACTATATACAAGCGACCAGCCAAGATGGAAATCAAAGAGAAATCAAAGAAAACCAGTAAAAACGACTTCTCTCAGTGTTCTCTGTAATATTGTTTGCAAGGGTTCATATTTTATACTTTATAAATAAAGGGTCTTACTGAATGATACTTACTTAGAAAGAACCCTCATTCGAAAGGTGCCGCTCAAATATTATCATTCTAAAATTCCTAACTCCACTTATTAAACTTAGCTCTACTACATTGATACCGGCTTGCTCTCTACAGGTTCAGGGGAAGACCATCATTTAAGGGGAAATTATAAAAGAATTATACAAAATTGACCAAGGAAGATTGTGAAAGATCACCCCATGGGCTATGGCGTTAGTATTTGATCCAGTTTAATCTCAGGATTTTGCAGAAATATACGATGACATATAAGAGCAAATTAAAGTGGTTTGTCCAAAATATCAAAAAGTTTGAAACTTATAAAATTTTTGTGGCTGTAATAAGAAGGGAAAACTTTTGTTGAAGAGGAAGTTTCTTTATTTTCTCTTTGTTTCTGACTGATCCCTTTAATGCTTTATAGTATACACACATTCTGTAAGACCCCATATTCTCTTTTATGGCTAAATTAGCTTGGCTCGATAATCGTCGATTACTTGATGGAAAATTTACTATTAATAATTAGAATTAAATAATAGCTCGAATGTTCTTTTTTCCTTTATATTGTTGAAAAATGATGCCTCTTTCCATCCCTGCACGGTCGCCTCCCTGCCATGCCTATCTTGTTTCATCCCTGCGTGCACGCCTCAATATGAAAACTTTCATCAACCTCCGCTCCACAAACATTACTACATGCCACTAAAAAAGATTTGCATATTTTTACTTTCTTTTCTGTCTCTGGTCCGTGTGCTGCATTCTCTGTTCACCCACCTAAAAACAGGACAAGATTTTTTTCTCTTCTATTCCCGGTACATGTTGACAGCTTTTGTATGTTTTTTTTTTTCTTAATAAATATCTGCGGTTTCCTTTTTCCCGTCGCAAGACTTCATAATGACTCTTCGTTCTCATTAAATTAGCTCCACATTTAATCCAATTCCAAGGAATTTTATATGTCTGGTCTGGTTTCGCAAGAATACTGTACACTATAAAGTGTCGAACTTTCAATATGAAAATGTATTAAAGTATTTATCCAAAATAAATATGGGGTCTTACAGTATAACCTAAGATTATTCACCTCTCTTCCTGGATCAATTTTGTCAAAAGTACAATTTTTTCTCATATTTAAGGCTGCTAGTGCTACTACTACTTAAACACAGAAAACCTAATATAGGACAGAAAGCCGGGAGCGGTGTAATGATCCGGAGAAATGGATCTGAAGGTTTGATCGTGGCCGACCATGCACCCATTGTAGAACTGACCACACCTGACGGAGCTTGACTTCAATTTCAGCACGAGGTGATCAAATCTTCATAATACACTGATATGAGGATATAAGGTTTTAAAGTTAAACTCTAGTACCGTTCTACAAAGAGTTCAGAAAAATCTAAACTAAAACATGGGATTTGAAACCCCCAAGTTCTTGGAATCTGCCAGTATTAGCATATACAGAAGATCGGGCTGTTAAATAACTTAGTAGGCTAGAAATTTTAAATTTTGTTACGGAGTATAAAACTTTAGGGCTTAGGCAATAACAGTGAAAACGGTAGTCAATGAATTAAATAAGAGAGTTGAGTTTTATGAAATGAAACGTATATTATATTCAAATTCTGTAATGAACTTAGGAGATAAAAACAATACCGACCGAATCCTCCTTTCCAGATAGAAAAACATGTTTTTGTTGGTTTAGTATTCAGCAAGATATATATTTCATTTTGAGATTATATCAGAGTTGAAAAATAGCTTGCCACAATAATATGACTAACAAACAGGTAAGCAACAGTGTAAAGATTGGGAAAATTATCATTCAAATCGGCAGTACTAGCACCCACGTCTCAGAGCATTATAAAAACGGGAAAAAATTACAAGGACTCTGAAGTTAAACACCGCAATAGACCTAAATGACCGACGCCAGAGTAGAGCCTTGCGCCGATAGATTTTCAATCGGCGGCGGCGTTTGGCCCCAAAACTGTCGGCGGCGGCGGCGACGCCGAAAAAATAGCATTTTGGCGGCGGCGGAATCGGCGAGTTCAAAAACTTCGGCGGCGGCGGCGAACGGCGGCGTTCAGGATTTTTTCACCTAATTTTTCAAAATTGGACTATTCTAAACTTGCAAAAGGCTCACAATTTGATATAATTTTTTGGGAAATTCCATTGCGCGAAGGGGCTGCTGAGTGAAATCGAAGTTTTTGCCATTTTATTTTTAAGAAAATTATACCCAACCCAATTTTCGTGATCTATTTTTTTAGTCTCTAGGATAATATTAAAGAATTACACTTAAAAATTTCTGTGACGCCGTGGCGCGCCGAATTAAAAAGTTAAATTGTTCGGCGGCGGCGGCGTGGCGTATCGGCGCAAGGCTTTAGTTGGAGGTAGTAACCTAGAGTATGGCCAACCGCCATTTTGACTCCACTTGACTCCACTTTTCGGAGGGTCCTAAAAGATGCCCCGAAAATATTAAAAGCTAGTACCCTGTTTTACATTATCAAAATTCGTAATATTGATAATATAAAACCAAGTAATAGCCCCCAAAACCCATGAAGCATCCCTCAAACTCCTCCGAAAAGTGGAGTCAAAATGGCCATATGTCCCAGTTGGCCAAACTAGTTGGAGGCTGATATCCTGAGACTATAAGCTGCTCTGTACCGTCGAATGGAGCACCGATCTTATATGAATTTAATTCAATGGTTTATAGTTGTTGTAAAATAATGTCCCTATATCACTTTAAATAAGCATTCGTTACCTGATAAAAAGATCTGGCAGTTCCCTTAATCCTGGTCCTAAACTTTAATTTCGATTTTTCGTCGAATTTTTTTCGTGCAAAATTGACTATCTTTACGAAATTTTCGTCTTCGCATCTTCGGAGATCTTGCCACCATCCAAGCCTATCGTTTCTACCGTAATTAAATCGAACCCTTTGCCATCTCGCCGAGACTACCGAAACCATAAGTAGGGAGACCGATAAGACAATTGTTATATTCCATTTATTCATAATTAATTCCTTATTATTTTGAAAATAATAAATTGTTTGTATATAATAATAATATTGGTTCAATTTAGTGTTTTTTTCTTCATAATGAAGGTGTAAAGTTTCGCAAGAATGAATTTTGATACCTGCATCATTCTGAGTGAATACGAGTAAGTTAATGCACAATATTACTGTATCTTAAATCGGGATGTAGTCATAAGGCCGAATTGACAGTAGGCCGAACCGTCAGTAGACCGAAAAGACAGTTAGCCG
>JAQGBM010000686.1:0-12687 GCA_034698405.1 Symphylella vulgaris | reverse complement strand
AATAGGCCAAAATTTAAATAAAATAATTGTGTTTTAAAATAATTATCATAACAAAATTAATATATTATAATATAACAAATTATAACAATTATTTACAAATATCAAGTCAATCATTATAGATTCATTCCATTAAAAATAAAAATTATATAAATTTAATTTTTATTAATTATTAATATTTGAGTTTGAAAAAAAAAATTACAATCCATTAAAATGCATGAAATCCATCAAATTTAAATTGTATGAGTGTGCTATATTTGTTTGTTTTGGTATATTTTAAGAATGAATTGTACTAACTTATATCCAATATGAATGGGTATAAAATATTATATTAAACCATAAAATATATCTTATCATGGTCTGAGTTAAGAAGAGTTATAGGTCCCTAAAATTATAAGCAATAGCTGGGAATTAACTCTTAGATCTGTGCACAGCAAATATGGCTGCAAGTGGCGTTTGAGATACAGGGATAAAAATGTATGAAGTTAAATGACATTTGAGAATTTTTTCTATAAAGAGTTGCCCCCAAGATAAAGATACCAGGGTATTAAAACCATATTTTATCCCCTTATACCCTTACACCATAACGCCTCTGGTGGCTAAAGGAGTAAATGGCCATAGAATTTACATGAAATGCCCATCTTCAAGAGATAAATTCCCAGACTTTTAAGGACCCTCTCTTCTTTAACAATTAATACCACCTTGTAAATATACCTAAAAAAAATATATTGCTAAGATTAAGATATTAACTTAATATTAAGCTAAAAATATAGATATTAAATCAACAATAATTATACTGTAAAAGGTGCGAGATTTAATGATAATAATAAAATAATAATAAAGGGTTAACATCACTGCTAGTAGGTTATAATTATAAACTTTATAAAATAAAATATTAACTAATAACTGTAGAGGAAAGATATCGTTTTTGTTTTTAATATCTTTAAATTAACTAATAAAAATTCTTCCATAAATCATAAATTTTGAACATAAATATCAATAAAAATATTCATTTTAATTCTAATTCAAAATTGCATAATGATAAGTTAGGTTTTTTTTTTGTTAACGTTACTATACAATAATATGGGCTAATCTTGGTCCATGAAAAATTAAAGAAATAGTTTTTAAACACAGGGTTTTAAAAAGAAAAGATAATTGGTGAAGGAAAATAAATACATTTATTTCTGTTTGAAAAAAAGTTATAAATTAAGATAAAAAAAAGTTAATTGAAAACATCTCACTTTTAACATCATTATTTCCCAGTTACCTTTTCCATAACAAACCATCTAAAAACAAATGTCTTTCATCAAATTCAGCTAATTCTCCCATATAATTATGCAAATAATCGTTACATGTTTTTATTTTATTTTAATACTTCATAATTTAACATCCAGTCCAGCGCGTGAGATTGAGAAAAGAATCGCGATCATGACGTGCACAAAGAAGGAGAAAATTCCATTACAACTGCGCACACTCGATCGCGCATTGTGACAAGTCTTTTAACCCAACGCTGGAAAAATAGTTCCATGTATTAACTTACCGTATATTAAATATCCATGATTGTTCACATTCATTTAATAAAATAAATAATAAAAACCACTTTTATAACTTCATCCCAAAGTATTGAATCTTAAAAATTAGGAACTACTTTTTTCAGCGTAGTAACTTTGAAAAATTGCAGATATTTTTACTCTATTCCGCGTGCACAGAACTCGATCGCGAGCTGGATATATTCTCGAGCTTTTTGAATATTAAAATTGATACATAAAAATATATAATAGGCCACCATTAACTTTTCAAATAAACTTTTAACTCGATATCAAAACCGACCATTCAAAATTTAATGAACAAACTATAATAATCTTACACATTTTTCTACTTATAAAATTTTCTTTTAGATTTTACGAGACTGCTGTGTCCTTAAAATATTTCTATTTCGTCCAAATAATCTTGTATCGAATAATAATTAATTCCTCTATATTTCAGATAAAAAACAAATTTTGAATCATTGTACGTATAGGCCTAAGCAAATTTTAAAAATTAGAAATTTATAGCTAAAAATTATAATAATAATACTTGGAAAAAATAAATTATATTTATCGTAAAATAGGCAATTAATTCATCATATCACGTATCAATTTTGCCATGTATTAATAATATTTAACTCCCGTTTTACAAAATTTTTTAGTAAAAAATAGTAAAATATAAATAATTTCAATAACTGGCCTAATATTAATAATCGTTAGAATTTGTTAAGATTTTCTTAGAATAAAAAATTAAATCAAAGAGCACGCGCAAACATTTTTCACGCTCGCACGAGCTTAAAGAAACAAAAATGAATGCACGTGCAGAGTTAGTTCGAAAAGTCTGAAGCGCGCGCAATTTAAATTCCAATTTTTATTTATTAATTTTTTTTATTTATTATTTTTAAAAGTATATGAGTTGTACATTGTTAAAAAAATGTTTTCTATAAAATAAAAACTGCAAAAAAATTGTGAGCTAAATAATTAATTTAATGAATGATGGTGTATCATACAAAAATTATTAATTGCATATAATATAATTATATATAATAAAAATAGGTGTAATAAACATGAGTTAATTGCTGTGTATGTGTGTAAAGTCTCGCACTTTATGTTGCAAAAATAAATTAAATTAATAATATTGATTTACTAAAAAATGATGTTAAATTGAGTGAAGGATGTAATAAAACTACCACACGGAATTGTTTTAAAAAATAAGATAAGAGTTGGAGTATTTATTTATTTCTACTAATCTATAGCCTAATGACTCAGAGCCTTCGATCAAAGAATTTTATATTATTTTTTAAAGATAATTTAATTTAAATTAGAAGACGATTATTATAATTTTTTTTTACAATTTAAATATAAATATTGAAATTTTCACACTTTGGTCTTTTAATTAAATAATTAAAAAAGAAAATGGTAATCGCAAGAGCTAAGATAAAAATCGGTAATTTTTTGCTTTCCCGAGTGATAATGTCAATTATTCGTAGCTCGAGGGAATTTCAGATTGGCATTATCTCGAGGGAAAGCAAAATATTAACGAAAAATTTATCCTAGCTCGAGGTAAATTTAACTAGAGAATATCGTCACGTGACCAAGGTGAAAAATTATCGGTTGATAACTTTGAACATGCGTGATTATCCTAGCTCGAGGTAAATTTAACTAGAGAATATCGTCACGTGACCAATGTGAAAAATTATCAGTTGATAACTTTGAACATGCATGATTATCGAGGATATTCTCTATCCAATGAGCCTTATTTTAGGTTTATGATCTTAATTACTCGTATACTTTTGAAAGGGGTGATATTTTTTTTCCAGCAGCCAAACTAAGCCTGCCTGTACAGTACACTCTCCTGGTATACTCACAGTACTCCCCCAACACAGTGGGTATAATGACATTGATTCTTTAATACTGGACATTTTTATCTTTACAACACTAAATCATAAACGATCTACAACACTTCTGAGGTGGTTTTTGCAGTATATTTCGCGGAATTTTAGTGCCTGAGCCATAATATCTATCTGGGTATATTATAAGTGCGATAAACAAACTTAGCCCCCGGCAAGGGAAGATTACAGCTTTTTTCTCGCCAAAACGAGAGAGTATTTCGCGTTTATAAGGGTGTTGTTCCCCCTTATCTCATTAAAAGTGTACTAGGTTACATAAAGATATTTACTGTCCCCTATATTATAAAGAGGCATTTAAAATCGGGTGAGAAGCAATCATATAAATATACAGCACAAGCGATAAGATTAAATACTGTATCATACACGTTCACACAATGAGGTGTAAATGTGTAACACTGGGCTGCTTCTCACTCTTCCGTTCATTGAAACACGTCCAGCCTTCTGGTCATTCCGGTCTTTTCCGGGACATATGGCCAGTGTAGTAAACAGTATCACGCTCTCGTTTTCATGCAGTAATAGGCTATCCGCCTATTTCGAAGCCATATGCTCGAATCACAGAAAATTATAACTAGCATTATTAAATGTTAGTATTCATTCACAGTCTATCGAAGCTCTTAATAAAATTCAGCATCTATACCCCGGTACTAAAATATTCCACCAAAATTGACGCTCCATTTCTGTAGGGTCTCTTAACGCCTTTACCATGTGACATGCCAACGCCACAATTTTGAGGGGACAAATGCAATTTTCAAGAAAGATGATGTGAGGAGATCTACTTTGGGCCTATACGAGTAGATCTCAAATAGAAATAGTGGATGTTTCTAAAGGTTGGTTGGGAAAATTCTGAGAGCGGTGGCTCATAGGTGAGAGTAAAGAGAACCCTTATAGTTACATCATTTACATAAAAATTTACAAATATACCATAATCAATACAATAGGGCGGTATCGTGTAACTGTATAGGGTTAGTGTACTAAAGGGTATAGTCAATTACCCACAAGCCTACTGTATGTACTATGTACGCCTTAAAAGGCAAAAATTAGGTGGGTCTTTATAATAATTTAAACAGGAATTTATTTTTTTTTATTTTAAGAAATATAATAATCGTATCTCTATAATATTCCAACATAAAAAATAAAGGAGCAAGCTCTGATTATACGGAAACTGATAGCCTGAGGAAGATTTATTTAATAGACCTCTAATTTCATACAGCTAAAGACAATTGTACGTCGAAAAAAAAATTATACGACAGAGGAAAGGAACTTATAATTTGTTTTATTTTTCCCCAACAGCGCAGTTCACAGTGCGACAAAGTTTGGACAGTTTAAATAACAATTTAAAAAAATATACTCCGTATACGAAAAAGATTGTCAAAGATAGATAAAGATTTCTGATGATATGGTGTACAGTATTATAAGGGGTGGGGGAATCTGAAATGTACGGTATTTTGCTTTGGGAGGTACAACTACCAAACGTATTATGATCTTCGCCTGCTTCTAATATACCTTATAATGAAGGTAAAATACATTCTTTAGCTTGGGGATATTTGATCTAGGAAACGAGGTACAGTAATTTATTTAGACGGACGCGAGGGGCGAATAATAGTTTTTAAGGAAAACTTGTCATCATCCCGCCATCGCCACATGATGCAAGACAAAATCAATTTAATTCATATCACCCAAGCCCCGCTTGTTAGGAAGGTTTTATGTAACTACGGGTATTCTTGTTTGCTATACTGATTAACTAACTTATGTGGTCAGACTCAGAAGAGATATCTTATAGAACACATCAAGACTAATAATATCATCAGTATTCTTCGAAATTAATATTGGCAAGCTCGGTTAACTACGGGGTATAAGACGTATTAGCTCTCTGTGTCGCCTAAATTTGAAGCAGATAAACTTGTTTGGCCTGTGAGAACTTTTGATAGTACAGCTGCTGTACATAATAAACCGTCAAATGAGGGTTTTATTAATGGACTAGGGCCTACTTGGTAAATTTGGATAGGCTATGTTTTAAACTGCCATCAAAGCATATAGGCTATGGTCCAAAGTTACCTGGCTAGCAGTCCAATGTAACCCATTCGACGGTGATTACCATTGATTGTCCACTTTTGGTAACTCAACCATTTCACTTTGTAGCACAATTATTACAGGGGCACTATCTCAATCGACGTAGAAGGCTATAAATATAATAAAAAATATATTATTACTGGTAGTCAAGTCTTTTAGGGGACCGGAGCAATTAATAATATCACACCTCTAACAGGTTCTGGTTCTCCTATATAACTTAATAACTTACAAGATAATTCGATACGGCTACGGTTCAAATCTCGCTTCTCTATAATTATCACACCTCTTTATTACAAAGTAGATTAACATCATTAATCATAATAACTCTTAAAGTCTAAGTTCACTTTATATACCCGATAATTATATCACTTTCACAATGCCTTCCAAATAATTTATGTTTTCCAATAATAGAGTTATCAGCAGTTTTTCTTTAAAGAGATTCTGATGAACAGATAAGGAAACGGCAGCTCCACTGGACTTGTTTATGAATTAACCGACTTCCAAAACATTTTCTATAAAGAAAGTAATTACTCCCTTAAAAAAAGCCACACAGAACTGATTCTCCCTTAACTCGTATATTTATGCTTGAAGCAGTATTTATTTTTTTATCGAAGCTGTTTAAATTTTTAATTTAGTTGAAATACGTTTCTAAAAGTGAATTAGGCAATTTTATTGGTTCCTTCAATTCTCTAATTTTATTGGTTCTACTACACTTCTAACAGTCAGGGTTGGCTGCCGTAGAATTTTATTTTACCTGCTGTTCAATAACATTATTCTACTACAGTAAAACTCTTTGATTTGGAATCCAAGGACTCTATTGACCATTTATATGACCATGTCTTTCTCGTCTCAAACTCGAATAAAAATTCCCGTAAAACTTGCAAGGACAAGATACAACTGACAAGGAATAATATATACTCGTAAAATAAGGATAATAAAACTTTTCGCCACCCTTAATTGAATTATTTTATCTTCATGAAATTATAATTAATAAACAGTGAAGTATTATTAAATCCTTTAATATAAATCTTTACTACATTCCTCGAAGTAATAATTTATTTTTATGATACTGACAGTATAATCTGTCGTCTAATGAAAACAACTCTATTAATAAAATACTTTTATTGTTTATTATATAGTTTCGACAAGTCAATATAGAGATTTATAAGGTTAATTAATCTTTTTCTATTGAACAAAAGCCTGGTTTAAGACTTTTAACTTGACCGCAGATTAAACAAAGATTTAATTTCTTCAAAAATTCTTTGATCGGTTTTTATTTGATCAGTGTTTTGATTCAAACGTCGATAAAATCTTTCATAGAAACTAAAGGACTGTTTCTCCAAAGGATTTTATCGATGAAATTAAGTTATATAGGACTGTTTCTCCGAAGGATTTTATCGATGAAACTATAGGACTGTTTCTCCAAAGGATTTTATCGATGAAACAATAATAGGACTGTTTCTCCGAGGGATTTTATCGATGAATTGGAAGAAACTATATGACTGTTTCTCCGAAGGATTTTATCGATAAAACTATATAATTATTATAGGCTATAGAACTGTTTCTCCAAAGGATTTTATCGATAAAACAATAGGACTGTTTCTCCGAAGGATTTCTCGATAAAACAATACGACTGTTTCTCCGAAGGATTTCATCGATGAAACAATATCGAGGTAGCCTAAGCCCTAATAGGACTGTTTCTCCGAAGGATTTTATTGTATTTATAAGGAATCAATAAAATAATTACGTTTTCTAATAATGAAATAATCAAAATTGCCAAGGATTTAACTTATAAGATTGAAATTTCATTTTTTCTCATGTTTCGATGACATATACCTGTCACGACAAGGTATTTTTAATTTGTTAAATGCTTAATTCGTAACATCACCGAGAGATTATGCTAACGAACATTTGAGCTTATACAGTATTTCAGCTATCGACATTCGGCATCCATGGAATATGCTCGAAATATTCTAACATTAGAAAGTCAACCTGCGGCCTATAATGTCATTTTGGACGTATTCCATACGAATTGAATTTTCTAATTTCCTAATATGTGATTCTTCGTGAATATTGAAAATTACAGGCTAAAATAATTAAGGATAGGTGATTAAAAAATTTGAAGTTTCCCCATCTCCCCGATAAATATTGCGGCCCTCAATTCGGTTCACAGTATGACTGCTGCTGCTTGGCCGAGGATCAAAATGAATTTGACAAGCCTCGTAAGTAGTGTGTTTGATAATATGAGTTTTACCTGCGTGCACGTTGTTTACTGTGTCAAAAAACATAATAGGAAAACTTATATAGGAAAAATGGCCATATCTTATTATAAATTGTACTGCTGCACAGGTTATATAAAAACATTAGACGAGAAGAGCTGATGACGGGGCAATGTGAGAAGTTCGAGGGAACATACATCATTTTACCCTGAGCAGCTCATCTTCAAAACCTCACAACATAACATTCATAACATTGTCAAGCCAATATCTTTGGGAAGATTGCATGCAGCACCCAGGTTTGTTACACATAACTGCCAACCTAAAGATTTATTATACGAGGAATGTGTGATGTTTTTTCCTCTTCCTCTAAGTTTATTACACAGTCCTCTTTAACGAAAAACACCCAATATATTATAAGCACTGATTAAATCCAAAGATAAATATTCTTATCAGCTCACAGCCTATATGATCAAAATATTTTAATTCTCGTCTGGAAGAGATTCTGTTAAGAACCAAAAAATTCTCATCAACATTTTAATTTTTTGGGGCAAAATAAATTGAAAACCGATCAGCACGGTTAAAAAGACCAGACCCACAGATTACGATTGCTGTCATATATACGGGGAATTTAATTGAACAACCATTTTTCTATATGCATCTTAAGAAATCTCAGTTATTCTTGTAGGGTATCGTCAATTTTATATTTTCTTAAAATGTATTTTACTTTTTTTTAAATAAAATAAAATGAAAGGACCAATTACTGTAACTTAGTTGCGGTTTTTAAAAATGTCAAAAATGGTATTTTATTTTAAATATTTCAAAATAGTAAAATACATAATAATTATATATATTTTATTTTGAAATATTTAAAATAAAAGACCATTTTTGACATTAAAAAAAAAATTAAAATACATAATAATTATATGTATTTTATTTTACTATTTTGAAATACTTAAAATAAAAGACCATTTTTGAGATTAAAAAAAAAATACCGGTAGTAAAATACATAAAAATTATGTATTTTATTTTACTATTTTGAAATATTTAAAATAAAAGACCATTTTGGACATTTTTAAAATTAATAATTTTAATTATTAAAATTTTTAAAATTATTATTTTAAGAAAATATGAAACGAACGGTAGTACCTACAAGAATAACTGATCTTTCCTGCGGTATGTAATATTTTATTTTATTCTTTTGCTTGGGAAAGGAATGGAGTTGCGCAGAAAAATTGTCCATTTATGTGGGTATTCTCTCACGAGTCAGTCTTAAAGTATTTTATAAAGAACACAAGTCACAAAATGTTGTGTTGAAATTGCCATAATATTAAATTGGCAAGCGTTTAAGATTCTTCAAAGTTCACCGTCTCAGCTCTTCACTAATTAATTTGATTTTGTCCCTTCGAATAATATTAAAAAACTACATTGAATTTTGTTTTTCTTAACGAGGTACAAGAGAGGGGGAAAATGACGATGGAAAAATCAAACAGGGGTTGAAAAATATTCTTCTATAACCCACCATTAAAAAGGTCATTTCTAGCATCTTGCTGTTGTACATTTAACTTTTTTAAACTTATCTTAACATTTTAATAGTTCACTAATTGCTATCCGATAGCCAGAACAGCCAAGTACCTGAATTCATTTAATTAAATAGATAGTTGTAAGTATTTTCAAGTTGTACTTTAAAAAATTGTTAAATATACTTACGGTAACTAATACTGTAAAAACTTAAATACGAAGGTACTGTACATAAAATATGAGTTTTACTTAACGTTTCCAGAGGATGACCTTTTGGAACCTTCCTGAGCCAATTTTTCTATAACAAGGGTACGCTCATGCACCGGATTTAGGCATGGCAAAATGTGCAGCTTTCCCAGGGCCCCCTACCAAACTGAATAAAATCTCTAAATTTTAATGTTTGACCCTAAAAAAATTTGCTTTGATACAAAAAAAAATGTTCGCCTACCGCCTGTCAAATATAGCTGCCACCCCAGACACTTTTTGAAAAATTTGACTTCTCCCCCAACAAGTTTCCCTCAAAACTGCGGCTGCTGGGGGCCCCCCCAAAAAAAAAACAATTTGCCCAGGGTCCCAAATTTGTAAATCCGGCCCCCCCCCCCCCCTCCCCAAAGCGAGATTTTTTAACTTATGTGCGAAGGACACGATGGGGATATACGTTTCTACATTTCCTACACGGGGTCTTGCTCTTGGTTTAAATTAAACATCAAATCAATAAAAATATTTTCCACCTTTCAAGCGGTATACTCTACCCCGTCCCCGTATATATAGCCTTTTGGAGGTATCCATGGTTTAAAAGTCTTGAAACCCGGTTGAGAGATATAGGTATAAAGTAGGCTATAAACACTGCAATGGCGACGGAGTGCTTTTTAAATTATAATAAAACATAAAAAGGAGGAATCAGTTAATGCATTTAAATTAAATGCTGCCGAATTAAAGAGATTTTTGTCTTTAGTTTCTGTTTCATCAATTCTAATTAAACAACAAAACTTTCTGAAAGAATTTTTTTCTTTAGCTTGTGTTCGTGATACGCGATTAGCATTCTAATCAGGATGTAGATGCTTAAGAAAATACTGTTGTCCTAATACGCTTAATTTTTGCTTTTTATAGCCGCTAAAGTCGCACAATTTCAGCTTTATGCTAAGAACTAAATACCGAAGCAAGTAGAACATCCTGGAGCCAAATCTGTGTCCATTGGAGCCGGCCACAAATTCTAACGAGAAAGGGACAGGTAACATTATTGATTAATGATAACTTCCAGTACTTACTTAGCTGGTGGTCCATGTAAATATAATCATTAAGCCATAACAAATGTAGTTAATATTCTAAACTTGTTTGGATTTACCGTTTTTCTAGGAATTTTAGATAATATTTTCTGTAAAAGATACAATAAAATAACATTTAATTAACTCGTATATCAAATTCCACACTGACTCTCTTTAAACAGTGAGTTTAGAGACTCTTTCTCTATTTATTGCCTTGGCTGATATACGCCGACGCCGTAAGATGAACCGATTAATTTTGTACGGAAGCTACAGGAGTAACCCCTCTGCATGAAAGTGTTTATTAAATTTAATAAATGGGCGTCGATCTACTGAGATTCGAACCCGCAACTTTGCGACTGAAGACCACATTAGGGGGATTTATAATTATTATACGTTACGTAATACAGGGTGTTTATTGTTGCAAAAAAAAATTTATACACCCTATAGATTTTTAAAAACTTAATATTTATCCAAGTGTCCAATTCAATTTCGAAAACGAGTTAACTTTGTTTCCTCAGACGGTAAATTTTATTCTTGAGAAAAATATGTGTGTTTTTCTTTATTTTACGATGTTCAACAACTAAATTTATCCAATCTGAAATGCACTTCATTATATGGGGTGTCAAGGAAGAGATGTACACTTCTGGAATGCGTTACTTACGTGCATGGCACATTTTTTCAAAGTTCTTCTTTTTCGGGCCCTTACTTTTTCTAGCAGACATGTTTTTCTAACACATATTTTTTTGTTGCAAACATGGAGCAAAAAGGGATGAAGTTAGATAAGAGTACCGGATAGCCTAAAATAATATTCTATAATTCTGAGGTTAACATGTTAATCCTTTCCACCAGCATCCTGGGTGAATTTTGCCTATATATAGGCAACTGGGAATAACTTGTATACGATTCCGAATTCCATTTTTCATACTACTAGCTCTATTTCTGATACTGAGGATAAACACAGCCCCCTCCCACCCCACACAGCCCTCTCACCACCTTGTTACTAGGAATACTAGGCCAATTTAGCCATGATTTTTATTTGTTGAAAGATATCTTTAAATAAAGTACAGAGAGCATGGAAATCAATAGTCAAAAATACGGTTTAAACTCTCATCCAAAAGGTCGACTACTCGAGGAATTTTTTCTTGCTGCGTAACAGTTTTATTGGCTAGCCTATATTCTTCTTTCTAGAAGTCCCCGAATTACTTTCTATGTATATTTAAAGTAAAATAGTGGGTTAACAAGTTAACCAAAATCTACAAATTATATTAAAAAATGACTTCAATTCAGAACTGCAAATATATTGTTAACTATATAAACTATAAATAAGTTAAATTTTTTTTTCAGAATATTGCCCTCCAAGGTTTACGAGTATTTAATGTAATTTATGTATTTCTTTAATGCACAGAAATAGAGTTCCAAAAAATTTACTTGCATTATTATGTAGTTAAAATCCGTTCCAGATATAAGTAACTGAAGCTTTATATTTTCTAAACCAGCAGTATGAGACCAATAGTCGTTAATTTCTATGACTAAACACAATTTTCATCTTGTTCTGTAGTATAGGACATAACGCAGAGTACACTACAAGTTTCATATTCTTGTATATGAGATTTGAACAATGAAAACATATGGAACATGCCTCTCATCTTCATGCACTTAGGCTATAAGTATAAAATCCATTAAGTGCGTGTTACACAATATTTTATTATGTTCATTTTTATATTTGAATGTTTTTTTTTTTGCGACGAGCGACGTTAACACGCCTCCAAAGTTGACGTGGCCATGCGCTCAGATCTCTCTGTGTAATATTCTTCTGGTTGAAATTGTGGAATATCGTTGATAAAAGGAATGGAAATGGTCATATAGGAAATTCTGTAAAATTTGACACTGAATTTTATGAGAAAATTATTTATTTATGGCTGCAATCGCTACATCTATATTTTTCTTTTTATATCGAGTTTATCGAGTTCTACGCTACGAAAAAGTATGCAATTTCTAAGTGAAAAAAATTTCCCTTAAATATCGTAGCGTAGAACTCGAACCCTGGACCACCAATTTTTCATATGAAATAGTGTTCTATTCTAATGAATTACGAGTTATTAAAGTATTTTTAGTGCACTAAGCATTGGGCTGTTTTACGGTATTTTTGGATATGTTACTGAAATATTTTTAAAATCCGCTC
>JAQGBM010000685.1:0-12691 GCA_034698405.1 Symphylella vulgaris | reverse complement strand
GATAGGGATACGGTATCCTTATAGACTTTTGTTCTGACGTCAGAACAAAAGTCTATAAGGATACCGTATCCCTATCTCACTTAAAACTCGGTAGAGCTTTATACTGTTATAGCTAAGTTAATTGGTATTTTTCATATTCGTAATTGGCGCATATTATCCACAGCATGCACTTGCAGAAATAATAATAGCCTAATATTATATAAAATTGGATTGTCTGTATTCTTATTACGGTAACACAAACCCAAAGCGGCGCATTCATTATACCAGAATTTATTATTTCAATTCCATCTTTTTTTAAAAAAGATATGAAGAGATTCAAGTTTTCATTGCATGCACTCATACCGAGCATTATCTTTTATAATAACCCATTTTGTTTTTATGCATATAATGGTGACATTAAGGGAAGACTATGATATACAAAAATATAATAAAAGCAAATAGCATTTTTGTCCCAGCTATATTCGTAATACGGTTTCTTTTAATATGAAATGCTTTCATAAAAATGTAGAGTATATACATATGACATGTATAATAAAGTAGGTTTTATTCAGTTTGCTATGCACCTGATACATACTTAAATTTAATATAAATTTTGGTTTATTCATACGTACGGTACCATAGAGTGATTATGGCAGATTTAGTTTATTTTCGCAAGCAACCATGCTGTGCTAGTGTGCTCTCTGTATTTATTTGTTTAACGGGGAACTGAATAATGTGGTTTTAACATACAGGATCTAGTCAATTTGTCTTCTTCTATTGTGTTTACTTTGACACATACTCGTAATACAGTGTTATCATACAAAGGTTTTGAATATTCAATTCATTTTTAAGAACTCAGGCTCTTGAAGATGTACTGTAGCAAACTTATCTCGCTGCCCTAATGTTGTTATATGGCGGTCTGCATAGTTTTTGGATTTTGTTCTTAGGAATCCATTTATAGCGGATCTGGGAAATCCAAGATATTATATTGGTCGTAGCTAATAATAATAGGCGATAGGCTCTTAGCTGTTAATGAGGTCAGAACTCACTTACCTGTGAATGGTGATTTTGTGAAGATCCTCATACTCTGCTTAGAGAACTAAACAGAATCTACAGAGATTCAAGTTATTATTCAAGGTGTTCTGGTGGAATAGGTGCTCCACTCAGTTTGGTTAGGGTTTACTTACGAAAATAAGTCAACAAGAACTTAAGCCTACCTGTGCAGTCACATGCACATTCATCACATAGGGATGAGCTAAGAGCGAGCAAAAACGAAGACACAAAATTGTGTTTCTAGCAACAATGTTCAATGGAACACGATTTTGTCTTCATTTTCGCCCGCCCTAAATAACGTTTAGTCACACACAAGCCAGAATCATAAGATATCCTTGTTTCCTTTCTGAAAGGTAAAATAAGAATGGTTTTGTACATAGCATTACAGCAACTGAATAGTTTCACGGGTACCGGACGTTTCTTACCTCTTTCGTTAGTCACTGAACTTACACCTACGAAATTTTATAGTAAGTTAAAAGGGCCTTTCATATAATCAGCCTCCTAATTTTCTTAAATGAGGAATAATTTTCATAAATGAGGCAACATTTAACTGGAATTCACTGTCACCTAATAGGAATACAGTATTAATAAGCTCCCATAACGTATCATAATATTATTTTCCCACAATAAAAATATGTAATGAAGTAAGCACTTACAACGCTCTATAACGGTACCCTGTTTGTCCTGTTTATCTAGCGCTGTAGGCTATCTCAGTTTCATGTGCGCGCAATGTGAAAACAGTGCCTCATTTATGAAAATTATTTCTCATTTAAGAAAATTAGGTGGCTGATATATGAAAGGCCTTTTACTATTATTTACTATATCAAATTTCGTAGGTGCAAGTTCATTGACTAACGAAAGAGGTAAGAAACTTTCGGTACCCGTGAGTTTAGAAAATGGAAAGAGAATTAACTAAGGTCCTGACTGCAGTACTGATTAGGTCCTATCCAATAGAGCTTAGATAATTATGTGGAAGAATCCCAAGTTTGATGTAAGTTATGAGGTCTGAAATATGAAGAGTGTGTAAGTTTTGTATAAGTTATATACGTTACACATTTTTTTATTCTTATGTTTTTGCTTTTATAATATTTTGTGAATACCACAACGAACACAGCGTGAAGACCGCCGAAGTGGTTTTGTTTTATGCGTCTCTCATATTATTAGAACAGCATGCATTTAATAACATATTTTTTTCGGGGTCTAATCTCTGCCATTATTTTCTCTCCAACATCCATTCCACACAGGAGCATTTCGAAAATGAATGGAATATGACGATGATGATGAAGAAAATAAGTAACAGTTTTACTATTACGTAAATGGGTCGGAAATAAAAAAATGTTGAAGAAAAAGACGCAGAGAGCTAGAGTAGTTTTAAAGAGGGAAAAATGATGAAAAAAAGGTGCATAATAGCATTTTAGCCCAGCTGGTACATAGATGATATTAATTTACTATGGTGTGGAAGACACACAGTGCTTCAGGAGAGATAGCAGCTGTTTGCTAGACCGTCGCGCACGAGTTTCACGTCAGCTAAAATTGCCGACGAGAAGAGTAAAGACTTCTTCTATAAAGGCAGAAGAAGAAATGTGTGTGGGATTGCCGTTTTTCCAGAGAAAAATATAGGGAAAGGAAAATAATATTAAGTTATACTGTAGAAGGAATTATTATTGGTTCCAGGAGTATATCAAGGAGTGCGTTACTGCAGAAACTGCTACCGAAATTTATAAGCTTTCCTAATTCACAGCTATGTGGGATTTCTTGGCGCTGCGAGCGCGTTAACATGCTTGAGCTAGGTATCTTTTAACATAGAACGCCCTCGGACGGAATGAAAGAGAACCGGCGGAGTGGCATTGGGGTTTTGTCTCTCCATTGTTGATTAAAGTCAAGCTCCGTCGGGTGTGGTCAGTACTAGGATGGGTGGTCTGTTCCGCGACCATTTCATTAGGCCAATTCCCCTCGAGTTATAGAATCCTAAAGAACTAAGACTCAGTAAATAAACGCATAATCATCATCATCACCAATCACCATGAAACCCTCGATTGATCGAATGGAGAGACGTATTAAAAAGATTTCTATTTTCTACCCAGCCTCAGACGGGTTTGAACCCACCGCGATTTAGTTTTACGCCTCCTAAATGTGTGTCTGATCAGTGATAACTGATCAGTTGTATTTTGATTTAATTCTTATTCAAACTCACATACATAATATAGTCTACACCAGTGTAGTATTTTGACTTATACCGGTAATTCTTAGTTCTAATTCACATAGGCTACATATTTTTTTTTTTTGCGCAATAAACTAATAATGACGAAAATAAAAGTTTTTCGTTTGCACAAACCCTCAATCTTTTTTTGCATTTGCTTTTTTATAGCAGTTTTGTGTGTGCATATTATATTATGCTTTAAGCTTCATACACCCTGTTTAACTGCTTGTTGTTTCAAAGGGTCTGTATAGCACTAATTTGGTTGGTTTTATACATGCCATATAAAATTGGAGAGCTAGAGTAAATGACTGCGAGATGGTACATAATATAGATGATGATGATAGCCAGTATATGCTCTCCAATCTACTATCATAGCTCGCACACACAAGATGGAGTCGCATTTAATTTAATAGCACATGAATATTACAGTAGGAGTTGAGTTGTAATCAAGCCTAAAGCACGTATGGGACCTCGTATATGCTTATTACTCTCAATGGTACTTTTTCCCTTTTTCTAACCACTATTATACGTATAGCCTAAGAAAGTATACGCATTAAGTGTGCTCGGTCCTGTTTTAAAGTAAGTAATGAGCTATGCTACATGGTCATATGGGATAGTGCATTTGTCAGAAGTATTTGGGAATTCAACACGGTAATTGGAATTTTAATTAATGAGAATATCCACCTAAACTCAAGTTAGAGAAACTCAATAGACCTAACAAAATTGCCACCAAAGAGGTGGCTCATGCATTCTCTATAATATGAGAGATAAAAGTATGAAATCAAATTTATGCTACGAAATGCCATATTTCAACAGCATATATTGCATCGGTAATTACGTTAATATTAACGATCCCATAATTCAGAAGCATGATGGATAGATCCACCCCGTTAATTAGTAAGTAATTTGTGCCTTTAATTTCCAAATGAGCCCGATCCTATCACATAATGACAAGGTTCATCATCAGAAATCCATAAAGTAAAATCACGAGCTTCATTAAAGTAGTGAGAGGAGTCTATACGGTAACATAATTACGGTAAATTCGTGGGGTTCAACATGACTCTTTAGTCGCTTATATTAATATCCTACGCTGATGTATGCAAAGCGTGACAGAAAATCGTGTTTATGTAAACAGACCCTAAATATTGTTACTACGTTGACCTTCAATAATACCAAACTTTACTTTCTTGGAAAATTACGATTCCACTTTCACCCCTTATAACCTAATCCAAAGACGAAAAGATTTCCATATACCGGTAAACTTAATTTGATCGATTGGGTCAATTTTTAGTTCATAATGCCTTTCTTATTTCCACTACTACCGGTAAGTAAAACACCTTAACCTCAAAAGGCTCAAAGCCTATGACATTATGAGCATTCATAAAGTAAATTTGTACTTTCTCATGTTGAGCGACAACACAACGAGTACGTCAGAACTGAAGTAGGAGTGAGATTTAAAATTTAAATTTAACCCATATGGCCAGGGGGAATTAATTGTCCCAGGACCTCATATTTTTTCTGCCCTGTCCCAATTTCCCGAATCTGAAAAATTTTCCCTGACATCCCAGCTGAGCCTTTGTAGCCTACGGGTACCACCATACAGCTTAGATTATAAAAGTGACCACTCCAAATCGATGATAAAAATGAGTGTTGTCCTTGCTCGAAATGAGTGGGGGTGGGCCGGTGGGGGGGGGGGGTTAACAAACATATTTAGAATAAAAGATTCGAAAATCACTGCATTGGGTGAGTTGCATTATTAAGCCAAACAGTCAACATCGAAATCAATGGCTGCGCAAAGTGGGTGACCTTTCCATTTGCGTGCGTGATCTACTCCTCCTCAATATAGTCTGCGTGCACAATATAAATCCGCTTTGCTTAATCAGGGACCAGCTTCCACAAGAGGGAGTTCACCAAAATCTGTTTCAGCCACTATTTCCCGTATAGCCATGAAAGGATTATAATTCCAATCCTCGAAAAATAAAGTCCATATCCATAGAGACTTTTCCATCCATTCCCTTTCACAAAAGTATAAATTGGAGGCTTTTCGCTCGATATAATAGGTCCCATATTATTAGCCTACACGAAAAAATGCTCAGTCGAATGATACGTATTATTTCCTATGATACAGGGGATTATAATAGTTTGGAATCGGGAGAATAAGTCATATTTTTGAATAGAAATCTATAAGTTTGATCATGAAATATTCATGTCGAAAAGGAAAAAAAATGCACAGAATTTGGCATAATTTTAAAAGTGTTTCTGAGCACTGCGAATTTCCTGTAGCGGTCAATTTTTAAAACTTGCAAAATACTCAAGTTCTCTTCCTTATCCTGGATTTTGCTATACTTTACTTGCTGTATTCGTTGTTGTAGACCTAGCCTAGTTTTATTTTGGAATATTTAAATTTTATACTGCTAAGCATAATAATGGAAAACAGTCACAACTCAGAAGAAAGTACGCCAGAGATTTAGGTTATCGTTAAAATGTGTAGAAAAAAAAAAAAAAAAAAACTAATAAATGCTTTTAATAAGAATTCACTGAAAAATCAAGTGTTTCTTTTTTCTACAATTTCAGCGATAAGCTTTATAAAATATCTCTTTGGCATGTACCTTCAGTCTTAAAATACAGTACATATTGAGCATTCATTTATCTCACTAAAATGGAATCCATATTACCAACTAAGGAGAAAAGCTTTTAAATAAAATTATAACATTATACACAAATGCCAATAAATTATTAAATTTTGTGAAAAATTAAATTTTTTATACAAAATACTGCGTAGGCTAGCCTATGTGTTACTTGGATTAAATGATTTCGTTTTAGTGAGAAAATTTATGCTAATTTGTTCAATTTTTTTATTAAAATTATATTAAAAATAAATAAATTGGCATAACAATGCAAAAACTGGGGCGTGACGGTCTGAACGCCAGACCCGAAATTGGGCTAAAAATGAAAAATGCCAGAGTCATAAACTTGCTAAAATTTACATACAATATTTTTTATTACAACACCGAACTTTTCGATCTCTGGCATTCGACATCTGGCAATTTTAAGAGCTACAATTGAGGTAAAAACGCCACAGCACAACAAAATATATCACGAAACACATTAAGCATTGCAAAAGCAAATAAAACAATACAAAAAACAGTATGATATTGACTAATAATAATAATAATAATAATAAAATATATAGGAAAGTTCACAAACGGTGACGTAACCGCTAAGTTTTGTAAAACATTAAAATATCTCCAAAATTTTAACTTGAAATCGTGAATATTCTATTCTACTGACAAAATATTTATTTTGCTTAAAATTCTTAACTTAAAATTTTAATAAAATGGAGATCTATCAATTTTAGGTAAGTTAGTTAGATAAAAGTTAAAAATAAAAGATAATAAAAAAGGTTTAGGTTTTTTTTATTAATCTGTAAATATTAATTAATTATTTTTAATAAGTTATTTGTTAAAATCTAATTGAAATGTTATTCTGTTACAAGAGTTTTAAACAAAATATTAGATAAACCCATTAATTGAATATTTAAATACCCAGAAAATGTTAAAATTGCTCATAAATTCAGAAAAAAATATTTTCTGTTCGTTTACTTTTAATCTTTCGGTAGATCGGTAATAATTTTTTCGGGTCTAATCGTAAAATGTACCGGTATTTAGGATTATAAATTTTATACTTATCTAATTATTGTTTAAACTTGTTATTTTGATTATAACTTTTAAAAAATTTAGATTTAGTCAATATTATTTTACTGAATAATAAAATTAGCCTACATTTTGATAGCTAACTAATTCAGTTTAAATTAACTGTATCTCATATTATTGTACCTGCATGGAACCAGGTAAGTCATTTAATTTGTGAGCAATTTTTCATCCCGTTTAAATATGTTAGTCACAACATATAGGCCAAGTTAGAAAACAAGGGTGGATTATTTAGCTAGATATTATTAAGAAACAAAGGGGATTTGCTCGTTTTGGGTAACATAGACAAGATAAGCAATCTTATTTTGACGCCAACACGGCTAAAGGCTGCAGTGATCTTCACTGATTATTTTATTAGCTTTACATATTTTAATATCCACATAATGAATGTAGATTAATATTATGTAAGATAGGTTGTACCGTATTGTCTTAACTTAATATCACAATATTTTCTTACAATATTATTCCAAACTATGATCTGAACTGGATAAACTTATAGCCTATATCATATAATTAAACAAATTTGTTTATTTAGGAAAATTGTTTCTAAGTAAACATTTTGTATTAGAACTGTAAATAACTGGTTAACTTGTAAGTACAATGACGTCAAAACATCATATGGCAATTCCTACGCAAATGAAATTTAGTTCTAAATCTACCAAAGTAACATATCGGACAGGTTTTGTATTTAAGTTGAATTTAGAGATTGTTTTAGAACTAAAATATTTGGTACTGGAGTGAGTGATTTCAGTGAGTGTAGTAGTGGTGCAAAGGATAGTATGAAGCAGTGGAACAGAAAGTAAAAGCATTTTGACGAGCTATATAAATGTACTTAGCGGTGACGTCTAAAACGTGCAACCCTTTTGTGAACCTCCGTCTACCTTGCAAACCTCTCCTTATCCTGACTGTTATCTTCTTCCATCCTCGAATATTTGGCTCCCTGGCTGTCTTCCTCATCCGATCTGCAATAAATAAAAAATATTTATAAGAATTATTATAGTAATTATCCTCAATTTCAGAAAAAGTGCTACGGTAGTTACTTTTTAAGTTAATACAGAAGATTTTATAACCCTAGATACGGATGCCGTTATAATTTCCATTAATTTGGAAACGTCCCTCCCATAAGAAGAAGTAAAGCTTTTTTGAATAAGACCACACCACCAATTGTCCACTCTGGTCTTGATGTGTGTGTAAATCCTTGATTGAATCAATAGGTATAGGCGTATACGGTAACTGGGTATCGTATCCAGGGGTATGTTCCACTAGACTAGACCAAACGTTTGCTACTACTCATGCGCACTTCCAAACTCGTCTACTGCACATGTGCAGGAGCAACCGTTTGCAAACGTTTGGCCAGTGGAACAAGCCCCAGGTCTTTCGCCAACACCTTGCAGAAGCCTGAAGGTCGTGTTCTAACACTTTTTTTTTCGGCCACTCCACCAATAATTAAGTTTATCTTAGAGCATTCTATTTTTCTACTACATAAGGGTACTTATTGATTACTAATTAGTTTATAGCTTTAGCCGTGTACGGTACCGGTATAGATTATTAGGTCAAATGACAAATGCAGACGGACAGGGACAATATTTCGCTAGTTCGAAGTAGAGTTCGAAGTTGTGGATAAGCACAGTTTAAATCTAATGTTGTAAAAATTCTCTCACCATCCATTACGGAGGACACGATTAAGAACCCTTAAGCATACCTATAATAGCATATAGCATAGCATTAAATCTGTATCATACTGAGCAAATGAAAGCTTTGACGAGAAGAGATAATTAAGGTCACTTGCACATTATTTTGTCAACTGTCGGTAAAATCCTCATCCATTCATCATCATGATTTAGAGGGAGATAGGAAAGGTTGATCCCGTTACTCTATATCCCAATCGGACAATATCATCGTTCAGAGAATCAGAGCCCAATGATAGAGCTTGTAAATTATGCTTAGGAGTTGATCAATACAAATAGACAAAGAACGATGATACAGTGTTGAAAATATTACGAGTATTGATTTTTTGACTAAACAGACGATGGGTTTATTAACTTAGTACCCGAAAAACCGTTGAAGTAGGTAATAAAATTTTACGAAACTGTGCGGTAATCAAAGATCTTGTACATACGGTAAGATTTTGTACTGTACGGTATGCTGCATAATGTGCATGTCATATCCGCTATGTAAGTATATGTTACAAGATATCTGTATAAAGTAAGCATGATATCCTTATGATAAATTGCTCGCTAGAGAGAAAGTAAAAGGAAGCCCAAAGTTCTGATACGTTTAATTTTTTTTTCTCATACGGATGAAAGTGGAAAAAGTCTTTATAAATCACAGTGAGCTGTCAAACGTGTTATGGTCTTTTACACCATAAAGGGAAAATGAGCTCAAGGGCCAAATATCTTTACTCTTAATATGCATCAGCCAGGGCCTGGGGGTTTTCGATAACTGAAAATATTATGCTCGATATATACAAAACAGTGCAGCAAAATAAACAAACTCATCAGTGGGTGTGGATGAACGAGGGTGGTGAATAGCGTGTATGAGAATTAATCCAAACATCTCAATATGAATTTGAATGGCAAATCGAAATGAATAGGTTATTACGAATTAAATGACAATTACACTTGTTTAATTCTTTATAAGTATTGATTTGGCATGCACGGGTCATAACCTATTTCTTAAAAATACTCTCCCCTTTACGAAGTCTCCATTTTAGACACATTTCCTGGGGGGATGAAGCCCCATAGACACCCAGAGTTGGTTGTGGTGCATTCTTTTTTTCTTAAAATTACCGGTATGTGAATTTTCTTGCCAAAAATATATAAAATTTTATTTCTTTTCGTCAAGAATAAAAATTCTGACCCAATTATCTCTGGTCAGGATTCAGGTACTGATATATCATTGAATTAAAAAAAAAAATGATAGAGAATGCTACCAACTCGACTAGCTGGCTCCGGAGGCTTGAATCTTTGATTCAAAATAATATAAGTTATTATATTTATTGAATTCGATGATGTACACAAAACAGCAGCAAAATAAATAAACAGACAAACACGGAGGGTGTGGAGTACACAAAAGCGTGTGGGATGATGACTGGGTGCCTGGTGAAAAGCGTGAGAATCTGTAACAATAATCCTCTCCGTATACAAAACGAAATGATGAATATTATGATTTTTGAATTATTAAATGTCAATTATATCCCTGTGATGGGCCGATGACCCCCCTGCGAAAAAAATAAAAGCCATGCTAGCAGGATCGAAGAAGAAGTGGCTTACACTCTAGTGCGTAATTACTTCGTTTATCTAGATAAGCATCTTTTTCCCATAATGTTATACCATATCCATTCGAGTTGGTTGGTAGCTCATGAAATACTCCTTTAAGATTATTTCAGGAAAAAAAAATATAATCTCCCAGCGAAAGATCATCACGTTTCGCACCCACTTTGTAGGCTAGTTCTTGTTTATTAAAAAATATAAAAGAAAAGTACATGATAATGCTATGTTTTCCCTTGCTCTTATAATTGCCAATTTTTTTTCTTCTTCTTCTTCAAACCACGGCTGCAACATAATGGGCACTGAGCTAGACAGCTTACTTATACAAAAGAAGATACATGTATGATAAAAACCAGCAATTTTGTTATGATCCATTCTTTATTCAACCGAATTTGAATTAAAAATTTTTAAACAAAATTTTGACGTGGCATCTCATTTTTAAAGCCAAATTCCATAGTCGTCTACAAAGTAGCTTCTACTGAACTTGTAATTTACCATGTATTTCGATGTAATATAAAAGCATGTAAAAAACGATCTGTCACACCATATACACCACTAACACTATATCTTCTATTACTTTGATATACACTGTATTACATAATTTTACATAAGCATAGAATACAATAAGAATTTACTGATCTAAAAATTTCATTATACGAGTAAATATGACAGGGTTGTTGGGGATTTAAAATAGGACTTTGTGGTGTAGTTTATATCATTATTATATGTATTAAAAAATCAGAAAAGATTTTAATCTTAATTTAATATGGTTGATCGAAATTCTTTCGTATAGTTTGTTCAGCAATAAGCGCCCCTTAGGACAAAATTTGCCTATTAATTATTCATTTTCATATGATTAACTTAATATCAAGTACCTGATCAAAGTTCTTGTATTTGATATAAGTTAATGCTATTTCTTTTAATCAAACCAGTAGTTAAATAATTTGAATATTTATCGGGTACCTGTAATAAATTATGTAATTGCTGGCTTTCCAGTGTAACTTATCTGTTACTCTACTCTAGCCTGTAGGTAAGCAATTTATATTTTCTGGTCTATTGATTTTTATATACTGCATATTAACTACCAGGTATCCAATGCATATATCATTTAAAGAAAAAAAAAGTTCAAACTAAAACAATTATTAGTAGGATCGAATTTCAACGCCCTTTATTGGAAAAAAAATTAAAGTAAACTCGCAGAACTATACGTAAACTGATACGTTTTACCGGGGCATGATGAGCTGTTCACTACAAGGAACCTACGGTTAAATTACCTAGGTACATTTCCAAAATTATACTTTCAGTTTTTATTATTGCATTGCTTAATTTGCTAACGTCGGGCCGTAATTGGCATTTGATATTATTTATGCTATGCCCTCAACATCAATTTCCTGCGCCTTCAACGTTACGATTTTTATTTCCAATGAGGGGTCTTTACGTCCAGAGAAAGCAAGGGGTTCATTACATTTACACAAGACCTCGTTTAATTTCTCAATCAATGAAAGAAATGTCGCTAAGGAATTTTTTCCATCTTTATTCACCAGACTAGTTGCCTATATTTCGAGTCCTCGACTAGGATTCGAACCCACATCTTTAGGGAACCAAAAAAATATAAACTTGCATTCAACTTAATTAATTATTATGAGATATATTTTATCTGCAGAATAGTTCAGGTACGAAAAACAATTGGACACTCAAGTAAACCAATCTTAGCACATAGCCGTTAGCAAGCTTGTAATAATGCCCTCAGGATGTCTACAACTTCACAGCGGGTCACATTCCCACAGCCTCGGAGAAGGAAGCCTAACGCTATAATACAGTGGTAAGAATATATCTCAGTCTGTATGTCCATAATCTTATATAAGAGTGTCTCTTTCATTCTCTTTCCCGTTTTACGCTAATTTTAGAAGAACACCTGTAGAGAGTGACAGCTCAAAAACACACGTTCGATGCTTATAGTTAAATTCGGTCAATGTTTTGTTTCAGATTAACTTTACAAGATGAAGTAACGTCACGTTGAGGAGATTGTAACATTTATAATCTAGAGAATCTTTCGTGGGTATTTGTGAATTGGATGAAACAAACCTTTATCTCTGGAATATCAGATAATGAAAACAGCACCTATAACGCAGTGGGAATTACAATAGTGTTCGTATTGTTTTAAGATAACACTTCTAAGTATGATAGTTTAAAAAAAAAAACGGAAATTTTGTGAGTATCCTGGGAAGATGGCCTACAAAATTAAACAGGAAAATTAAACCTGCTTTCACTTAGAAATGTGAGAGTAAATAAAGATGCACCAGCACTGAAGGTTTTGCCGTTGTCATGAAGATGCCAATTGCTAATAAGCTCTAACCTATATGCATTGGAAAATAAGATTGATCGCATCGTCCCGTCGTGTTCAAAGAAAAATAAATGGTCCATCCAAGGTTAAACTTAAAAGCAAATTTTCTCTTTTTTTTCAAAACCTAATTAAAACA
>JAQGBM010000684.1:0-12697 GCA_034698405.1 Symphylella vulgaris | reverse complement strand
TTTGTTTGCGGAAGTTGATGGGTTAATTTGGTGGGATGTTTTTTAATCACTTATTTATCAAAATCTTTCTACATTAATATTATAAAAAAATTAATTTCTCAATAGTTTGGCGTTAAATATTTTTTTAAAGAATATTAATGTAAATAGGTTTGGGCAAATAAGTGATTAAAAAACATCCCACCAAACCCCATCAACTTCCGCCACCAAATTACCCCCGGTTACCTTACTATTATAAAATCCCTTACTGCTCGTGTGGAGGTGTTTCCTTAATAATTTATTTATTAGTCGTCACCTTGCTTTTTGCAAAAAAAAAAAAGGGGGGAAGAATCGTTCCCTAGCAAGTAAAATTCTCACAGAAAGGCGGTGAAGCTTAAATATGTATCCACTGGTTTAAGTCTTCAGCCTCAGTAGGAAAGATTATTCTTTATTCTTTGCTCAGTAGCATAAGTGTGCTAAGAGCTGACTATAACTTTAATTTTTTTTTCAGATGCAACGTTGACCGATGCATTCCCCTAAAATGGCGCTGTGACTTTGACAACGACTGCGGTGACGGTTCAGACGAGGTAAA
Organism: Symphylella vulgaris; assembly: GCA_034698405.1. NCBI lineage: Eukaryota > Metazoa > Arthropoda > Symphyla > Scolopendrellidae > Symphylella > Symphylella vulgaris. Next base: position 12,129 of record JAQGBM010000684.1, on the reverse strand, counting down.
CTGCACCTACTCTGCTTGCACCAGCGACCAGTTTCAGTGCAAGAACATGCGCTGCATCAACAAGAACTGGTTGTGCGATTTCGAAGACGACTGCCGAGACAATTCCGACGAACTCAACTGCACCTACCAGGCTTCGAGTCCTCCCAAGAGCGCCTGCAACGAAAACAGTTTCCGCTGCTTGGGTAGCGATAACTGTTTGCCCCAGACGTGGCTGTGTGACGGAGATCCCGATTGCCCAGACAGAAGCGACGAAGCCAACTGTACCAACCATTCTTGCAAGTCGTGGCAGTTTCAGTGCAAAGACAGTCACTGCATCTTTAACACGTGGCGATGCGACGGTGATGCCGACTGTCAAGACGAATCCGACGAACAAAACTGTACCTCCATTTCTTCGACTCCAGCACCCCCTACAACGACCGTAGCGCCACTTCCCGGAACGACTTGTAGCACTTGGATGTTTTCGTGCCAGAGTGGAGGCTGTATTCCCAATTGGTGGAAATGTGACAAGGTCAGCGATTGCAACGATGGTTCCGACGAATTTGACTGTCCCGGTCCACAAGGCCACTCCACTCCTACCACTGAATCGAGCCAATCCACTCCAAAGTCCAACTCTTGCGGAGAAAACCACTTTCAATGCGCAGAAGGCATGTGCATTTGGCAGTCTTGGGTTTGCGACGGAGAAGCTGACTGTCAGGGTGGCGAAGACGAATTAAATTGCGACAACTCCACTTCCTGCCCTCTTACGAAATTTTTCCGCTGCGAAACCAGTGCCGGCTGCATTCCCAGAGATAAGATTTGCGATGGAAAATGGGATTGCGCCGACGGTACCGATGAGGCTAATTGCAAGCACGATAACACACTTCCTCCTAAATTTTACTGTCCTCCTGAAAAGTTTTCTTGCGATCTTATGAACTGTATTGCCCATTCGAAAGTCTGCGATCATCACGTGGATTGTATTGATGGTACGGACGAAAAGAACTGTTCCACCATGGATTTCCACAGCCTAGGTATCTACGTCAACGCCAAGGCGGTTACCAACAATTCTATCCAGGTCTACTGGCTGTCTCCCCTGGACGATAGTCATGACTACCATTACATGCCATCTATCAAAGCTGTAGGCGACAAAGATTGGCGAAACGAGACTTGGACTAATACGACCACACACACCTTCTCCAACCTCAAACCCTTCACCGACTACAACATGACTGTGTTTGTTCGTCTCGATGGACCAATGCCCACCGAATTTTCTCCCGTAACGTACGTTATTCATCGAACTCAGTCCGGGGTCTTGCCGCCTCCTCGCGATGTGACGGCCAAGTTGGTTGGGTACAAAAAGATCTTTGTCAACTGGAATAAACCTGAGTATGGGCTGGACGCTATTAACGCCTACAGGGTGTTTGTACTCATGCCTTCCGGTGAAACTGACATAGACACCATATGGGATAACAAAGCTACTCAGTTTACCATCAACGATGATCAGTTAGAGTTGGGAAAGACGTACCAAGTGTGGATGACTTCGGTTTCTTCTTCGGAAAAGGCGGAGAGTGTCCCATCCAACATAGCTATTGTAAAGCTCGATCCATCTAAAGTGATCGATCCTGTGACTGATCTAAAGTGGCAGGATGGTGAAAATGAAGGAAGCGGTAAAGTAACTTGGCTCCACGACTCTAAGGTCGACGGTTACAGAGTTAATGTTAGCGGTCCTTATGCTCACAGCATCTATCCCCAAAAGACGACCAAAGAGAAGTACGTCGATTTGTCCGGTTTGTCTCCTGGAATGTCGCATACCGTTTCAATCTCCGCCTACCGCGGAACCCAAGAGGGACCTTGGTTTACGTTACCGTTTGTCGTCAAAGGTATTCCACTGGTGGCCACCAAAGATCTCAAAGCAACATTGCTCAAGGGAACCACGGTAACTCTGACCTGGGACCCCGTAAAGGATTCCAGAAAAGTGCAGTGGAGATACGGAGTCTATTACGGACTGAGCATGCGCGAACTCGTTTCTAGTACCCCGATGGTTACCGAAAGCACTACCATCAATATCCCGCTTAAACACTCTTGCGAAAAGTATCTCTTTGCCGTAGCGATCGTAGGACCCGCAAGACTCGGTCCCTTGAGCGACCCTGCGAGCGCAGTGACCAAGTACGACAAGAAGGCACCCCCCAAAGATCTACACGTATCTGCGGCTCCAACCGATCCCTTGCAAATGATCGTGACTTGGCGATCATCTTGCGACGAAAATTCTGAAAACGTCGGCTACATAGTGATGATCGAAGAAACGACAACAAAGAATGCTAAAAACATCCAGTTACCTTCGACCAAAAAGACCTTCGTTACGTCCAACTTTACGGTCCGACAAGGCGGTCACTACAAGATTCGGGTCCGAACTGACCAGGTGGAAGCAGAATCTTCTGACCCCGTATTTTTCCACTCCTTACCCCTCCCGACTCCACGCGAGGTGCACGCCGAAAAGAAGGGCAACAAATTCATCCTAAACTGGGAGAAGGATGAAGATACGAAACTGATTGTTAGGAAGAAAATCAGGTACCAGGTCTTGGTATCAGAAAGCGAAAATGACACGAGTTCGGCAAAATTCTACGAAGTCGAGGAGCCACCCTTTATCCTGCACGATTTGCCCAAGGGCAAAGTGCTTCACATCTCTGTGGCCCTTATGGATGAGGATGGATACATGAGTCCTCCGTCCTCTTCCATGATGCTGCTTACCGAAGAGGATAGCGGCATGGTGCCAAAGAGCCACATTGTATCTGTGGTTGTGACGACTCTGGTGATACTGTCTCTCTTGGTGGCGGGTCTCGTGTTCTTCGCGATCCGACACAGGCGACTTCAGCACAGCTTTTTATCGTTCGCAAACAGTCATTACGACACGCAGTCTGGCACGACTACGTTTAACACCACGGCTGATGATTTGGACGAAGAAGACTCGCCAATGATTAGGGGATTTTCGGACGATGAACCCCTGGTCGTAGCATGACTGAAAACTTAAAAATTAACTCTTTTTCCCCCTAGTCATCACATTCCAACGAAAGCCGAGTCTTTCACCATCCATTTTCCCCCAAACTTTCCTATTTTTTTACTTGAATCAAGACGTTAATTTAATGTTAATTATGGTTTTATTAATTATTATAACTAGTTCCTTAAGATACTATGAAATAACTACGTTGTTACTTTAATATTAGTTGATTATGACTGTTAGTTTATTTTTTTTAATGCACTCACCACGATTACAAACCTTACTAATTTATTACTATGTTTTCCTGTAATATTTTGTTTAAAAAGGAGTCTTAATTTTATTGGGCTGTCTTGGAAAATGTAAAATTTCACTGGCATTTAAAAAGCAAAATTTAGTTAAATATAGGTAAGGTTTGCAATCCCCTTTGTGAACAAAATTTTCACCCATCGACAATAATAATGTAAGTTGTTGTTTCACAGTATCTTTTAACTAAATTAATTCATCAACTCGTTTATTAATTTTTTAAACTAATTATTGTGATTATTGCATAATGACGAGGGCACCCTTAAGAGGCGGCTTTTCAAACTTAATAAAAGCACCGCTAATAAACCAGACCAAAGTTGGTATAGAATACCGTACCTTTTTAAAAAATACTAATATTGTAAATATTAATTAATAACTTACGTTTTTTGCATTTATATGGGATGTTTCGTAATAATTATATTATTGTATTGTTGAACTGGTGTTTAAAAAAAGCAGCTGAACGGTTGTGTAATTTATTAAATTGTTCATTTGGTTCTTTTTTTTTTCTGGCTATCGAACTGTACAGAAAAATATTCCAGGAAAAAGTTGAAAGCATTTTAAATTGTAAAAAAAAAATAATAAAAATAAAGGCTTTCTATCACGCGTGTAACATAAAAACAAAATGAAGTGTCCTGAATCTTGTATTTTTTAGGTGATTATGATGATCAATTTTTAGGTATGATTATATTAATTATTATAGCAAATAAATAAGTTATTTAATAATATTTTACTTTCTTCTTGTTGTTTATTTTGAAGTTTCTTATTAAACGTGTTTTTTTTTAAAGATTTCGTCTATGGACGATTTCCATTGAAATTTAACCCCCCCCCCTTTAAATTTTACAAGAAAAAAAATACTCGACCAATTTTCGAAATGTTCACACCAAAGCAAATTTGAAAAAAAGTAAAGGTGAATAATTAATTCTTCTATAAAATATCACCTTTGTGTGTAATTATTTTGGGATTAAATTTCAGAGGAAATCTAGAATTTAGGAGGGAATTCGGAATTAAGTGTGATTTGATAATAAAATCTTTGTAATAATGATAGGAATGAGTGGTTGGATCATGGATGGGACTAAAATAGGCAGACTAGGCTATAGGGAAGTGAATTTATGATTGAACTTTTATTGCATGTATAACTTGAGTTATATGTGTAGATCTAGAATCTAGATGGTACCCGACCACCGGTAGTCATAGTTTAGTTTTAGCTGGCGCTGATGGTACCTTCTATTACTTTGGTATAATTATACAGTTATACGCACTCTTAGTCATTCTATGAATTAAAATTACTCGAGCGACAGCTCTTTGGAATGAGAGGTACTGCCCCATTATTATGATAGATGCAGACGCAGATATTCCTTCTCTCTAGACACGTAAAAGGCGAAAATAATTATTGTGCCGCCAGGCTGGTGCGTATGATTGGATGATGTATTGGTCATTTTTCATTGGGGGACAGGAAAACTCCGGTGTTTGGGTGATCAATATTATGCGCACCTATATCCTTGCATGAAAAAAATTGTCCTAGGATGGTTGTGAATGTTCATTAGCCCTGGGGCGCGTTATTCATCACTCAAACTATGGAATTTTCCAATGCGACCAATATTATGCGCACTTTCCTATTAATTGCAGGAAAAATAGTCGCAGGATGATAGTGAATGTTCATAGCCCTGGGGCGCGTTATATTCGTCACCAAAATGGAATTTTCCAATGTATTTTCTATGAGAAAGCTCCTTTTTTTTCGCGCGTTATTCGTCACCAAAACTCCGCAACTTTCCCATGGATAGGAAATACACGGGGAGCTCGGATCCTGTGTTTCTGCTGGTGACGAATAAACGCGCCCCTGGCGTTGGAAGTAAATCAGCCAGACTGCCCATTACAAACTTAGCAGAGAAATGCAGATAAAACATGCCTCAGAATTTTATTTATAATAAATTATAAACTCACTGTATCTACTAGGTAAAAAAGCATACTGTGAAGGCTACACCCACTATAATAATTATGTTTAGAAACAAATAAAAAAATTAATGGAATTCCTCCACATTTATTTTTGGTTTTAAATTACCAAAAATTTGCAGTAACTCACCAGCGCATGACTAAGGTTAAATTTATACATAGCCTATCTATATGTACTGTTGTAAAATAAACATATGTTTTGTTCAGTTTTAAAAATGCGCGCTTTAATACCAGCATGCATTGCGCATAATCTTTCACCCAGCGCCTTTGCAATTTATTATTGTTATTTAAAATTATTAAAATTATAATTTGATGTAAAATTCGGTTAAAAGGTAATTACGATAAATAAATATATAACGGTGCATAGTTTGTATAAAAAATAAAAAAAGAAATTAATGATTGTAAAAATATTTTAGTTAGTTTTGCCCTGATGTCGAGATTAAGTCATCTTCGATGTCCGGCAGCTAATTGCAAAGTTTGGTTGTGTCAATTGTAAAATAAAGACTTTAAATGAAGAAATTACGTCTTGTCGCCGTTTAATATTAATTATGGTACATTAAAGTGGTCCTTCGAGAAGCCAGATGACAGTTCTATGGAAAAGACTCTATAAAAAGTGAGTAAAATCAGTAAAAATTGATCGCTCGCTCGTCAAAATAAACAATATGGCTGCCGGACAAGATAAACAAAACCGTGAACAAAACGCTTTGTTTCCGTCAAATACATCGGCGTTCCGTTCAAATAAATCGTCGTCAAGTAAGTCCAGAAGAAGTTCAAAAAGAAAACTAGAGCTGGAATTACAAGCCGAACAGGCACTGGCTGAGATAGAAGAACGTCGCCTCGAGAATGAAAGACAATTCATAAAGAGAAAGTTAGAAATACTACGACAAATTGAGGAAGCTGAGTCCGACGATTCCCAGGAATTGGGGTCAGACGACGATGAGAAAGAAGCTGAAGATCAGGTACTAGGGGCTACAAGAGGTCAGTCCACAGATCTCAGTACAACGATGATTCAAGACGCTTTGCGTGAATCATTAAAGACTCCTAATCCATTTAATGGCGATGGTGAGGGATATGAAGAAAATCTACCGGTGTACACAAATTACGATTATTTGAATGCTGGTTCAAAGTTCAACGTCGAACAAGGTCGTCGGTTTACCGATAATACAGACTGGTCAGGTTTGTACGACAAGGGTTACCAACCCACGAAGACTGAAGTTTGCCAACCCACGAATACTGAGGGTTACCAACCTACAATGAAGGAAGACAGAACAAGGTCAGGAGTGTTCCTACCAAAAGACTACTGGAGGATTCCTACAAGACCACCGCCGCAAACTGTGAAAAAACAGGGTTACTTACCTACAAGTTCCTTAGGGTTAGGGATCAATGCCGAAGAGGAAAGAATCCGAAGATATGAAGATACCGTTCAAATGGGTGTAAATAAATGTGGTAAAATTACTGGTAACATTGTAGAAAATAATGACTCTGGTGTACCGATAAATAATGGTCAACAGCAAAATGCTGTTACGGTAAATAATGGTAACAGTAATGACATTCAAAATTTGGTCGAAGCTATAACTGGGGCTTTTAAGAGTATAAATTCTGGTGGGTCCTTTAATGCTAACACGAATAAATTTATTGCCAGACAGAGCAGTATTAAAGATTTACCAGTGTTTACTGGTAATTCTGAAGAATGGCCCACATTTTATTCGTATTTTAAAAGGTCATCGGATTTGTGTGGTTATTCTGTAGAAGAAAACATGTTAAGGTTAGAAAAGTGTCTGAAGGGTAAGGCAAAAGATGCCGTTCAGTCCATGATGTTGAATCCAAATAATTTGGAACAAGTTTTGAGGGCACTCGAAAATAAATTCGGACAATCTGAACAGATTGTTCAGACTTTGATTGATAAAATTGGGATGTTGCCACAAATTGGAGATGAAAATTGGGATGGTTTGATCGAATTAAATAACCATACCTTGGGGTTGGTTACGACTTTAGAAAATCTGAAGAAGAAAAACCATATGACTAACCCACTATTGTTAAAGGAGTTAGTAAATAAATTACCGTCTAACCTACAACTCCAATGGGGAATGTTTATAGTGGGCAAAGAATCGAGTGTAACCATAAAAGAGTTTGGTGTCTGGATCAGTAAATTTGCTGATGGCGCAAGTTTGATTCAAACTTACAAACCATCAGTAAAGTCGTCAGTCTCGCCACAAAAGAAAAAAGATCCAAAGTCGACTAAACATCACTCATGTATGACGGTTCAGACCAGTTTAGAGAAAAAATGTGTCGTTTGTAAATCTGAACCCCACCCATTATACAAATGTTCTAAATTTTTGGCCTTAAATTTGTCAGATAAGTGGGAGGTCGTTAAAAATAACAACTTATGCATTTCTTGCCTAGGTTTCTATCATCGATTAGCCACTTGTAAGCGAAAAAGAAAATGCAGTAAATCCAATTGTGAGAGATGGCACAATGTATTGCTACATTCGGATTCAGTCCAGGAATCTGAAAAATCGTCCAAGAATGAAAATGTGCAGTCTGTCGCTCACGTAACACCTACTTTCTTGCCAAAAAGTCAAGTCCTCTTAAAGGTGGTACCTGTAAAATTAAAGAATGAAAACAAAGAAGTAGATACTTACGCATTGCTCGATGAAGGTTCTACTGTAACTCTGGTCGATGAGAAGCTAGTCGAACAATTAGCTGTAGATACTACAGAAGAAGTATTAAATCTAAAATGGGTCGATTCTACAGGAAAAAAGGAACTCAAGTCAAAAACGTTCAGCTGTCTAATAAGTGGAGTCAAAAAAGATAAATTTTATCCTCTCAAAAATGCTAGAACAGTAAAAGGTCTTGATCTTCCTACTCAAGTTGTAAAGAAAAGAGACAAATGGTATCATCTAGAAGGTATTGAAGTGGAAGAATTAAACGAAACTATGAAGCCAAGAATCTTGATAGGACAAGATAACTGTCACTTAATTGTCGCTAAACAAGTCATAGAAGGTCCTGCAAATTCTCCGTTTGCTTCTAATACTGTTTTGGGATGGACTTTGCACGGAAACGTAGATTTATTAAGAACAAGAATTGATGACGATTTTACGATGTTCGTATGTAGGGATACAGAACAAGACAATGAGATGCATAGCCTAATAAAAGAATATTTTAGTACGGAATCTTTTGGTGTACAGATCGGTCATACTCTGAAATCAAAAGACATATTAAGGGCGGAAGAAATCGCACAGAAAACCATAAAATATTCGAATGAAAAAAGAAGATGGGAAACTGGATTACTTTGGAAAACTGACAATTTAAAGTTACCCGACAGTCGAGATATGGCTTTAAGAAGATTAGAACTTTTGGAAAAAAGATTAAATAAGAATAACGATTTGGCCAAGTCTTACTGCGAAAAATTCCAAAGTTACATCGACAAAGGATACATCAGTAAATTAAATAGTCAAGAATTGGAAGAAAAGTCGAATAAAGTCTGGTACTTACCTCATTTCGTCGTAGTAAATCCCAATAAAGATCCTAAAAAGATTAGACTTGTCTATGATGCGGCCGCCAAGTCAAGAGGGTTTAGCTTAAATGACTTTCTTTTACCCGGGCCTGATTTACTCAACTCGTTGACAGGTACAATCTTCAAATTTAGGGAACAGCAAATAGCCTTTTGTGGTGATGTCATGGAGATGTTCCATCAGGTAGAAATCAGAGAAGAGGATCGTACAGCTCAAAGATTACTATGGCGAGAACTTGATTTGTCCAGAGAACCAGAAACTTACAAGATGAACGTAATGACATTCGGAGTCAGCTGTTCACCTTATATTTCACAGGAAGTGAAAAATAAAAATGCCTTAAGATTTCAAGACGAATACCCGGATGCAGTAGAAGCAATTCTGTCGAAATATTACGTAGATGATTATTTAGATTCGGTGTCGAATACAGATACTGCCATTGAAAGAATAAGACAAGTTTCGATGATTCAAGAAAGTGGAGGATTTAAAATTAGGGGTTGGTCAAGTAATTCAACAGTCGTCATGAAAACAATTCCTAAAGAATTGAGGTCCTCTAATGTCAAATCTTTCGACACGGAAAATTCTAATGAAAAAATATTGGGACTAACATGGGATTCGAAAACAGACGAATTTACGTTTTTCTGTGTTTTCGAGAGAATAAATTCCAGGCTGCTCGAATTCGATGATATACCTACGAAAAGAGAAGTTACTCGATATGTGATGATGCTTTTCGATCCTTTGGGATTAATATCGCCACTTACAGTCAGAGGTAAAATCTTGATTCAAGAGATCTGGAGATCTGGGATTGCGTGGGACGACAAGATTCCTTCGCAGTTATTTGATAAATGGAAAATTTGGATACAAGAAATTAAGTCAATTCAAAATATCAGAATACCACGATGTTATGTATCGGAATCGCCTGTTGTGGAATTTCAGCTCCATATATTTTGTGACGCAAGTCAAAAAGCCTTCTCAAGCGTTGCTTATATCCGATGTATACACGAAGATGGTCAAATTAAAGTTACGCTGGTGATGTCAAGAAATAGAGTCGCACCTTTAAAGCCGATGACTATACCTCGACTTGAACTACAAGCCGCAGTGATGGGTGTCCGTTTGTCTCAGACAATTATAAGTCAACATAACATAAATTTCACTCTAATAAAATTTTGGACAGATTCCAAGACTGTAATTCAGTGGATAAGTTCGGATGCCTACAAATATAGACAGTTTGTGGCTTTCCGAGTTGGAGAGATTCTTGAGGTCACGGAACCAAAGCAATGGAATTGGATCCCGTCAGAGGAGAATGTAGCGGATGAGGCGACCCGAGATCAAGATAAAATTGACTTTACACAAGAAAGCAGATGGTTGAAAGGTCCTTCATTTTTGCATACGAGTGAAGAAAATTGGCAAAAATGGAATTTCAATCGCACCGAAGAAGATACAAGTCATGGTGAAATTAAGAAAGAATTTGTCAATGTCACCGTAAATGAAAATACTTACCCGATAATAGACGTCACAAGATTCTCTTCTTGGAATAGAGTAGTAAGAACTGTTGGTTGGGTTCTAAGGTTCATCAAAAAATGTCGTCTTAAAGTTACGAAAAGTAAAGAATTAAAACTTACCGGTGAATTAAAGGTAGAAGAGATCCTAGAGGCCGAAAAGACAGTCTACAGAATAAGCCAAGAGGAGAGTTTTTCAACTGAAATAAAAAGTCTAAAGAAAGAAGGGAGAGTACTCAAGTCGAGTAAAATTTGGAATTTGGACCCGAAATTTGACAATGAAGGGATAATGCGCATACAGGGACGTATCGACTTCTCGAAATCAGCCTCGGAAGATACGAAAAGACCAATAATACTGGATCCGAAAAATTTGTATACGCAACTTTTAATAATGCATTATCACAAGAAAAATGGTCATCAGGGACAGAACACAGTACTCAATGAAATTCGCCAAAAATACTGGATTTTAAAGGGAAGGTCTGCAGTTAAGAGTTCGTGGAACCGATGTAATTGGTGTCAAGTAAATCGTGCCAAACCAAGTCCACCAATGATGGCGCAGCTTCCAAGCGCTCGTTTGGAAGACCGGGTAAGATCATTCACCCACTGTGGCTGTGATATATTTGGACCTATGTATGTGACCATTGGCAGGAGACGAGAGAAAAGATATGGGGTTATATTTACTTGCATGGTAACACGAGCAATACATCTCGAAATTGTAGATTCCTTATCCACAGATTCAATGATTATGGCTTTGGTTTGTATGGCGAATCGTCGTGGTTATCCAATGAAAATTTACTGTGATAATGGAACAAATCTACGAGGTGCCAGTGTAGAATTAAAGTCGGACATAAAAGAAATGGACCAATCAAAATTAGAGTCTGATTGCGCAACTAAAGGGATCAAATGGATATTCAATCCGCCAGCCGCTCCTCATATGGGGGGAGTATGGGAGCGCTTAATAAGATCTGTCAAGAAAGTTTTATCAGTAATTTTAAAAGAACAAGCTCCACGTGAAAAAGTTCTTGCAACACTCTTTACTGAAGTCGAAAATATTCTAAATAGTCGCCCACTGACTGAGGTGTCGGTGGATCCAAATGACCCGGAATCTTTGACGCCTAATCATTTCCTGATTGGGTGTTCTAATGCCAGGCAAATTTGTACTTCAAAATTTGACGAAAAAGATTTGTGTCTTCGTAAACAGTGGCGAATCGCACAATATTTCGCAGATTCCTTTTGGAAAAGGTGGATAAAAGAGTATTTACCCACACTTGTCAATCGTACGAAGTGGCACGAGACTCCTGACCCAATTAAAGTGGGAGATTTGGTTCTTTTGCTCGATCCAAATTTACCTCGTAACTCATATAAACGGGGTAAAATCATTAATGTTTATCCGTCAGGTAAAGACGGAATAGTCAGGGTTGTTGATGTCAACACTAATACAGGCGTATATCGACGTCCTGTTACAAAAATATGTTTGCTTAAGTTAAGCGAAAATTAAAGGTGAAGTGTCACCTGGGGGGAGAAATGTTGTAAAATAAACATATGTTTTGTTCAGTTTTAAAAATGCGCGCTTTAATATACCAGCATGCATTGCGCATAATCTTTCACCCAGCGCCTTTGCAATTTATTATTGTTATTTAAAATTAATAAAATTATAATTTGATGTAAAACTCGGTTAAAAGGTAATTACGATAAATAAATATATAACGGTGCATAGTTTGTAAAAAATAAAAAAAAATAAATTAATGATTGTAAAAATATTTTTATTAGTTTTGCCCTGATGTCGAGATTAAGTCATCTTCGATGTCCGGCAGCTGATTGCAAAGTTTGGTTGTGTCAATTGTAAAATAAAGACTTTAAATGAAGAAATTACGTCTTGTCGCCGTTTAATATT